>JADRCD010221793.1:0-40354 GCA_019843815.1 Montemys delectorum | reverse complement strand
TAGTAGAGGATTGCAAATTCGATCATCAATAGGAGGAAAGGACCTTGTGAAGGTTCTGTGCCCCAGTGTAGGGGAATGCCAGGGCCATAAGTGGGAGAGGGTGGGGCGGCAGGCATGGGGAGGGGGGAAGCAAAAGGGGTTTGTTCTTGTTGTTTTTGTTTGTTTGTTTGTTTTTTGGAGGGGAACCTGGGAAAGGGAAAATTTACATGTAAATAAAGAAAATATCTAAAAAAAAAAAACAAAAAAACCCAAATCGCTCCATTGGCATCTCAAAAGCATAAAGCCCTAATGGACGCCTTAGTAAAGGCCTGTGTCTTTACATTGCTTACCTCAGTTCTTAATTTTAGGTATTTTCTTTATTTACATGTAAATTTCTCCTTTCCCAGTTTCCCCTCCAAAAAACAAACAAACAAACAAACAAACAAGAACAAGAACAAGCCGCTGTTGCCTCCCCCCTTCCCATGCCTGCCACCCCACCCTCTCCCACTTATTGGCCCTGGCATTCCCCTACACTGGCTTACCTCAGTTCTAATGTTTGGTTCAAGTCTCTAATTTTTGTTAGGATTGAGGACACATTCTTGCTTAATGCTGAAGGAATAGTAGGTATCAAGAAAAAATTCTTTTTTTGTAGAAGCACACCAACTGGTTATCCAATACCAAATGATTGACTCTAAGAACAGACATACAGTAAAGTTTCACAGACTGAGCAGGTTATTTTTACAATGTGTGTGTGAGTGTGTGTGTGTGTGTGCATGTACACATACAGATATGCATGTAATAATATTTAATGATAAAATACCAAGAGTCTGAAAGAGATAGAGAGGGGAAGACTAGAGAATTTGGAGGGAGGAGAAGGGATGGAGAAGTGTTGTAATTATATTATAATCTCAAAAAGAGAAAGAAAAAATTAGAAATATATTTTAAAGGTTTTTTTTTCTATCAGATTGCCCAGGAATCTTTTGAGGGAAGAGTGGCTTTAGCTTTGGAACTCTCCCTGTCCCCCAAGAAAACATGATCCCTTGTCCAGTACAGGAGACAAAAAGTTTGGTGGATGTGTTGTTGATTCTGGGATTGGTGGGCAAGGAAGAGTGAAGGCAAGCCTGAGGAGCCCTGTAGTTATCACCCTTCCTTACAGAAGGGGAAATGGGAGTAAGAAAGAAACAGCGAAGTGTACAAAGGCTTAGAGAGCATCTAGGAAACTAGTGTAATGTCCCCCCGAACTATAAACTACCTGTTAGTCTATACAAGAGACCATTTTGTTGTATATGTTTTATTACATAGTAGTAGAACATTGGTATGCACAAGCACACACAGTCTCGTGTAACATTGTTGCATAAAATATTTAAAAGCAATCCACACATCCTAAATTTGTAAGCTATATAAGTTATAAATTCTCCAGAGCATCCGCCGCCACCTAACCAGGGCCTCTAGCTACCTCCATTGTGTCTCTGTGCTCTCTCCACCCAAAAGGAAGCCTTCTTTCACCCTCTTCTCCTCTCCAACCTGGAAGTCTGGCCTACTCAGCCAGTGATTGGTTCTTTGAAATCTTTATTCATTAGGGAAAGGCCCTGCCACAATACACAAGCACACAGAGTCTCATATCACAACTCTACCCTAGCTGTCTTTTCATAGGATGGCTCACACCATATCCAGTCAAAGCATGTGCTACCAAATTGCCTCTATTCTTCCTAGCACTATCTTCCTTCTGTGGCTATGAGCTGGTTGCATTTCCTGGCTTTGAATTTTAGGAAAGATGGACCACGAAGTGTACGCTCTTTGGCATCTACTTCTCCTACTCAACACTATGTTCATGGACTACATCTACTGTGTTGTATACTGTGATCTTGTATTCTATTATTGGCATAGGAGACTTGGTTGTATGAATGCTACATTTCTTTAGCTATTCAATGGATAGCTTTTGAGTTGCTTACAGCCACTGTTGGCTATGCATAAAGGAGACATTTTAATGCATTTCATGAATACAGATATCATTACTGGTGGAGAGTTTCTGAGTCATAAAACATGTCTGTTTCAGCTTAATAGAGATTGCTCAACAATTCTCCAAAATGACTGTCCCAACTTAAAACCTCACCAGCAGGGGCTGAAGGCTCTAATTGTTACATACTTTACAAAATCTTGCCATTAATAGTTTTTTTTCTTAAGAAATAAATATGATTGTATTTCTTCTGTTTTTAGAAAAGTTGGAGGTAAAGAAAAAAAGAGAGTTTCTGTCCCTAGATATTTTATTATTTTAAATCACTTATAAAATGTCTCAGGTCCTAACCCTAAGTATGTTGCCACTTTCCATTTGGTCAATGACTACAAAAACATAAATTAGGATTCTAGCACAAACTGCAAAGCACACACTTAGCTCAGATATTGTAACTAAGAAGTTTTCATTGGCTGCTAAAGTCTTACACTTTCCAGGTGTGCTTTAATGAGAAATACACAGTGCCACCAGCCAATATCGTAATAGGGTACTACTATAGGACAGTTTGATGGGTGAAGCCTGACCTTAATCCTAAAGAGGATTACAGAAAAGAACATGCAAAAATGTAAAGGGGTACCACAGTGCCACCCGTGGGATATGTGCCAGCCTGTAGCCTCCACTCTTATAGTTATATTTTCAGGAGTGTTTACCAGGCCTATAGCAATGCAATAAAATTAGAAAGATGCTAAACTGTTTTTTTAAAAAAAAAAAAAACAGACGAGAAAACAACAAAAAATAACTTAAATTTTGCATTGCATTTACAATCCAGTCTAATTTTTTAAATAACACCTTAAGGTATCATTAAGTTAAAAAAAAATAAGATCTCACTCCAAATGGAAACCAATCAATTAAGTACTTTTTTTATATTGAGTAGACAGCAGTCTGATAAGATGATATAAGGCCACCTGGGTCAGTAATATTTGGGTATACGTCAGTAATATTTGGGTATACACTCTAAAAATTATTTATGTCTCCAATATCTAGGGTAGATACAAATTAGTTCATTAACTTTAAATTTAGCAATACAAAATATCATTATGGGAATCTTACATTAATCAGCTGCATAATAATCTCTTCGCATACATAAGTCTTTAGGCCAACATTTCCCTCTGATGGAGTTGAATTGTGTCTTCCATTTTGTACCTAGGAAACCAGCCTGTAGAAGACCAAGCTCTAAGCTGTAGAGCAGCGGGCATCCCGTGGCCAGGTCTGCTGGACGCCTCTGTGAACCACTGCCTTTATAGGAGCCTGAAAAAAAAAAAAAAAAAAAAAAAAAAAAAAAAAGATACAGCAGAGCTTCTAGTGAGAAAGATTTCCAAGTGTGTCATTAGTCCTGGGCCCCTCCCACCGCCCTCACCATCTGTCTGCCTCTACCCCGCCCACCACCACCTTTCAAAGCCTGTCACTCACCGATCTCTTGCCTTGGAAGGTGTGCCCAGTGTGTTTGCTTCTCCTGGTAGATCTCTGACAGGAAAGGCCTCACAGACACAGTTCTGTTTGAATCAGGCTGCGGCAGCACCATCTGCCAGCTGGAGAAAGACACCCCCTTTAATTAGGATCGTTGAAATGTTGGGAATCCAGGCCAGCTTCTAGCATTACCGAAAAAACTTAGGGTATGGAATCCAAGGGGGAGGAAACCAAGAGTTGGGCCAAAATTTCCAGGGAAAACACAACTGCACCAGAGTCAAAAAGAAATAGAGCCTTGTGTCCAGACTGTGGGAGGTGTCCCTGCTCTGTGTCCTGAGTGGTCTCCAAAGTCTTAGTGTGGGTGTCAGATGCACCGAAGGAAGTTTTCGGTTGTGTTCTTGGATCTCTAGCTTGTCTCTTTTCACACATGTGTGCCAGGGTTCCTTACTGAGGATGTAGACAAAGCTTTCACACACACCCTTTTCTTCATGTGTAGCTATTAAACATTCTAGCCATTTCCCTAGCTACACAAATGAAACTGAATAGTCCAGAAATGCACTTTTAACCCAGATCTGGACTGTGTTCTTTCTAAATTATGGAGCTCAACATTGAATTGCATAAGAATTATTACATATATAATATATAATTTATTCATCATTCATTAAAGAAGTAAGGCATCATTTTAATCATTTAAAGATATTGTTTACTTGAATGTAGTGTAGTTAATCAAACTGAGAATTTTTTTCTTTGTATTAAATAAACCTCAGTAGAGTCAGTCCTTTTTAAATAAAAAACAATTAAATAAATTAAAATGACACACTCTTTATTTCTGTGTTTAATATTCCTCAGTGGTGAAGAGGTTATTTTATTTAAGTTTTGGGCATATTTTATTAATTTAAAAATTAAAACATTATTACAACATATTTTATCTGAATTGTCTATTTTTAAGTTTTTTTAACAACATATTTTGATTGTAAGTGACACTGAACTCTAAAAGCATATGTATGTAGAAATTTAAGACTATGCTTGCACTTAATATTAAAATAATCAGAAGAATAAATACATGGCAAAATTTACCTTAGAGGAAATACATAATATGTCAATTCCTAGACAAAAATTCTGTTAGGTAAAATCTTACAAGAACTATATGATTCCAGTATTATCATATTTCTTTATGATTGAATTTAAGATAGAGTCATTCTTGTCTCTGGCTAAAATCATTAAAAATAAAGAGAACAAATTGACAAATACAATCAATCAATCAATCAATCAATAAATACATACATACACTAAAATAAGGAGAACACACGCAGTTTCCCTTTGACTATAATTTACAGTGTCGATAAAATTCTTACAAGAGCCATCTCTAAACGAACACAAAAGGGGGATTAGGGCATAGTCTCAATTAATAGAGCACAGGTGGTATTTAATTTTATTGATCTTTTGGTCCTCCCATCACAATGACAAATATCAAATATCAGGTCTTAATCCTTAAGAATTCCATGTCATGCTAGAAGTAATCCATACTGGAAGAAAATCCCCATTGTGTCATGCTCCCTTCATTTGTCCTCAGTGGACATGCTTACATGAGGAAGGCACCATAGCAAAGTAGGGCCTTTGTTCCTAATTACTTCTTGCTAATAACCTGATGTAATCCATAGACCACTGATCTGTCAATCTTGGGCTTTCGAGGAAAACATAAAACTAACCCATCATCCACTGCTCAGTTCTGTGTCTCCACATACCAATTTAATATCCTTAATTCCAAAGTCAATCTTGTAGAGTTTTTTTTGTTTTTGTTTTTGTTTTTTAAATCATATGACAGCCTCAGGTAAGGACTGCATTAAAAATTGCCACAGGAATCACAAAGTTTAATTGATAACTTTTGTGTTGTCCATGCCACAAATGCCAAGCTTTCCTTTGCTTTTCTGAGTTACCCACTGCCAATAGCTCACTCGCTACAAATTGTTTGCAGGAATGGCACATCTTATATGTACCTTCTCAAGCACCTATCTTCCAGGAGGTTCTGCTTTCTTCACTCTGCATGTCAGTATTCACTAACCCCATCCGCTCTGAAATTTAACTCTTGGAAAGCTGTCCTTGTCCCCCAGTCTCCCTACTTCAGTGCAGACCCTGTCTCAACCCTGTCCTCTGCATGCCTGGCTCTCTTGTATACTCCTTCTGAGCACAAGTTGCTGATCACAACCACCAACATAATCATGTCAACTTCCTTTGAATGCATTTGCCAAACAATGATACTCACACTCTCACCTTGAATTTTCTAAAAGTCACCTAAAGGTCCCTGGCCCAAGAGTACAGAGTGACAGCAATTGCGCTGTAGGTCTTACATCCCACTTACCAAGTAAGGGCCTGTTCTGGAGTGAGCTGGAGGTACAAGACACAACTTGTTCTTCTTTTCAAAAGAGTTTCTTAGGGCCCTTCAGTGTGGAGATCTCATCAACCCTAATCAAACGCATGAGTTCAAAGCTAAGTAATTGTTTATGAGTTCAAAATGACCGCTGGTTCATTTTTAGTTTTGGGGTTTTTTTCCTTTTTCTTATTTCCTTTTAGTTTTCTTTTTTGTTGTTGTTGGGTTTTTTTGTTTTTGTTTTTGTTTTTGGGGGGGTTGGGGTGGCATTTTTTTATGTTTTTAATTTTTTTTTCGGTTTTTTGAGACAGGGTTTCTCTGTGTAGTCCTGGCTGTCCTGGAACTCACTCTGTAAACTAGACTGGCTTCAAACTCAGAAATCTGCTTGCCTCTGCCTCCCAAGTGCCAGGATTAAAGGTGTGTGCCACCACTGCCTGGCTTCCTTTTAGTTTTTAATGATGTTCTCAACCAGAGACTCTGTCTTCTCCAAAGGTGGGAAGGGAGTCTCTGTTGAAAGAATTAACTGAGGATACATGGTGCCAACAAGGCACCTTCATAAAATCCTTCTGAGAGCTGGGCAGTGGTGGCGCACACCTTTAATCCTGGCACTTGGGAGGCAGAGGCAGGTGGATTTCTGAGTTGGAGGCCAGCCTGGTCTACAGAGTGAGTTCCAGGATAGCCAGGGCTATACAGAGAAACTCTGTCTCGAAAAAAATTTAAAAAAAAATAAAAATAATCCTTTTGAGAACATGAAAAATGAGATAATTTACACTCTGACATTTAGCTCTAGCTGCTTTGCCAATAGGTTCCCTTGTGGCACTCCCAGCCTGCTCCTGAGTTAGCCACTGTCTAGCCTTTGTGACCCCTTCTTGTGTTTCAGGCATTCTCTACGCATTTCTATTTGAGGTGATCCAAGGACTGACCTGAGGAGATGTTTAGTAAACATATAACAATGTTGGGGAGGCCAAATTTAGCTTTACTGCTATGTCAACAATTTCTTCTCTGCCTTATGATCATCATATGCATGTGTGATGGGAACTTGAAAACTCATTTTTTTTTTTTTTTTTTTTTTTGGTTTGGCACTGAAGCATGACAAATAGAATTTGGGGAAAGCTCTTCCTTTCGGCAAGTGCCATGCGGAGTCCTCATGGTCCTAACCACAGCTGCAGTCCCATGAGAAGGCACTGTGCTGCAGTCTTAGGAGCCTCTCTCCCAGGTATAGCTGAGCTGCGAGACCTGACTAGTTTTTGCAATAAATCTTCCTGAAGCAACTCGAATGCAAGCAGGACCCTCTCCGTGTTAGAAGTTCAAGTGGAGGCAGACAACTGTTCATCTGCCCAGCCTCTCTTTCAGGTTACATGATGATCCCAGGAGGGGAACCAAAACTAGCTGACCTTACCACCATCGCCTGCAGGAACCCAATGGTCTGCAGAAGGATTTGTGTCAAGATTTGTGGGGCTGGGTAATGTTTCATACCAAATAACTCAGACAGAGGATTAAACACATTTCTCTGCAACTGTGGCAGATTTGGGTTTTATTTTTACCCCACAGTCCTTAAATTACAATACCTCTTTTGATGTGGCATATGCACATTGTATATTCTTAACTGCTTATTTTGATACATTTGGGAATCTCACAAGCTCTTTTTTTTCTTTTCACTATAGATGCCAATAAATATGTCTTTAGAGGGGAAGGAGAAATTGCATTTTTATATTCCTGGTTTGGGAGTCCTAATCAGAGCTTTTAAACTTTACAACCTAGTAGCAACCCATGACTCCCACAGCAGTACACCGAAGGATTTTTACTTTCCTTAAAAGGAAAGATGTGGGAATTTTTTTCCATCTAAATATGACCTGCTACAGTTTCCCATGTGGAAATTCTAAGTACCTTTGTTGTCTGGTGTTTCCATATTACAGACACTGGGAGCTGGGGAATTCTTTTAAAGGGCTCTCTCTCTTGGATAGCTCATTCTACCCTAAGGTCATTATATTTCTGTCCTCACTGTCTTTTGATTTGAATTTATTTGTCCCATACCCGCTGCTGCCTAATGGTTTGTATCTTCCCCAAAATTTATGTTTTGACACCTGATCTCCATGTTGAGTGTGATAGAATCGGGGTCTTTCAGAAGTCATTTTAAGATCTCAGATGAGTGGTGCCCTTTTATAGGGATCTGAGAACCTTGTTTTCTTCTTCCTCTTTCTATGCAAATGGGAAAGGTATTCCCTAGGAGTTGGAAAATGGGCCCGCACCAGACTGTCAGTCTACCTGGATTTTAACATTGGGTTTTCCAGCATTTGGAACCACGAGGAACAACTGTTGCTTATAAGCTACTTACTTCATGATATTTTGTCACCATCTCCCGGATGTGCTGGAGACAGCTTCTCTGTTGTATCTAATGCTGTGCTGACATAGGAAATTCCTGGAAATGTTTTATGGCAAATAAGTAGGAACAATGAAGAACCACCACAGGACAAGGAAGTTGCCAAGATGAAGCATGGTGCACAGCTCTAAGGGCCAAGAGAAGATGAAGGAAGAGCGGGTCACAGTACAGCCTAGAGTCCATTAGCCTAAGCAGTAGGCTCGAACTCCCTGCATTCAGACTAGGACTTCCATGCTCTGAAAACCTAAGTTATCGTCCCATTTATATACACAGAGAGCATAAATGGAGAAGAAAGGGGCCCAGCGCTCCAACAGAGGAGAAACAGCTTTGCATCACCCACTAGATCTGTGGCTAAAGCCTCTGTAACTAAAGACAGATGAAGAAAGAAAGCACACAAATTTATTTCATGTTTTCTGTGACCCAAGTCTTCATAGTAAATTTAAAGCTTTAAGAAATGTGTGTGTGTGTGTGTGTGTGTGTGTGTGTGTGTGTGTGTGTGTGTTTTATGCTGGACCTGGTGAAGAAGGGATGGTCCTAGAGACATGTGGGAGCAAAAGAAAATGATCTGACACTGTAAATGGGAGAAATTTTGACACAGAACTTGTACAGAACTCTCCTGTTGTCTTTGGGACGGACTGCGTTCTCCTTTGTTGCAGATGTGGGAGAGCCCTCTTGCAGTAATGATCTTCTGACCTGCTTCAAAAGGTAATCAGAAAAGCCTTTGTGGAAACCAGGCCTACTGGTCCATGCCTGTAATTCCAGTGTTCAGCAGGCTGGGTGCAAGATTCTGCTAGGCCAGCCTGGGCTACATAGCAAGAACTCATGTCAGAGAGAGAGAGAGAGAGAGAGAGAGAGAGAGAGAGAGAGAGAGAGAGAGAGAGAGAAAGGAAGGAAGGAAGGATAAAAGGAAGGAAGGAAGAAAGGAAGGAAGGAAGGAAGGAAAGAAGGAAAGAAGGGAGGGAGAGAGGAAGAAAAGAGAGGGAGGAGGAGGAAGAGGGAAGGAGGAAAAGAGGGAGTGAAATAAAGTAAGGGAGGAAGAGAGGGGATGAGGGAGAGAGGGTAAGGGAGGGAGAGCAAGACAGACAAAGAGATACAGAATTTTTTAAAAATGATAAGAAAAAAAGGAAAATCTTTAACTTTGATTAGTGGTTTCAAGAGAAAGGGCAGAGAAAGGAAGGTTTCCTGTTTCTGTGTTTCTCTCAAATGCTGTGGAGACAGATCTGAGGAGAGGATACCCCAAACCCATTTGCATTTAATGCTTTCTAGTCACTAAATGATCAGTCAGTAAGTGGCCTTGAATGTCACCACTGGATGCCTGCCATTGGCCATCCTTTCCACAGCTGAGCCACCATTCTGTTCCTCTCTGTACTTTGATGACTGGGCACATTTTGTGCCTCTGGAGCCCTGTGTGTTGGGGTAGAAGTAGGAGATCCATCTGGGTTGTGGCTGGATTTCTCTGCCAAGCATAGCATTGTATATTGCCCTGTATATTTTTCTGGAGTTCTCAGGACCCTAATTAGAAATCCTATTAGTGATGTATTTTAGGAGAAAACCTTGGAAGGGAACAAACAACTAGTGTTCTGTAGTCATGCAAAGTAAACTGCATACTGCAAAATCTACTGTCAACCAAGATAAAAACACACACACACACATACACACACACACGTATTCTGTCTGATTGAAAAAAAACCTCAATTGGAAGCTTTACCTCTTAATATTTTTAGTTATTTAAAAATTTTTATTTTATAAAATATAGCCACCCTTTAGATTGTGTTCTTCAGCTAATTCTAGTCAGATTTTGAACAAGAGAGTCAATTTCTGTTGACAATAGTAGGAGAACAGGTGGCTCTTTGACCAAAATCCTTTCAGATTTTTGTACAAGTTTTGTCTGAAACTTTGAAAAATGTAGAAATTCTCAAAGAAATAAAAATGAGGAGTGTATATATTTATGGATGGAAGAGTATGCAGTTTCTTAATTAACATGTGAGCACATCCTATTCCAGAGGGAATTTCTTCTTGAAATATTATTGGGTAGATGAGATGATTATGCAAAGTGCCTAGCATATTTCTGTGTTTATATGCATGTGTGTATATGGAATATGTGGGCTTTTTTGTGTGGGTGGATGTGTGGTCACATTATGTGGACAAGCATGTTTATTAGAAAGTATAGGCTGTATACAGGAAATTAAGAATTAGAAGCCCTTATGTTTTTACTTTAACAGAGGTAGGTACAGATTCAAGTGGCTTTCATTTTTCATATGAAAGCATTTAAACTTGAATTATTCTTACAATATACATCAAACATGGACTCAGAACAGTTTTAGAAATGAATTAGACAAAATTAGTAGGCATTTTTTTTCATGGAAAATACCTAACTGCCCCCCCCCCCATGCAGCAATTTTACTTCTATAAATCTGACTCCAAGGTGACTGAGGAGACAACTCTTCTACACCTTCACTTCTTAAAAGCCGATCTGAATAATTTACCCACTGAAGACGGGTGCTTACATAGCCATCTGCCAAGACATGCTTAACCCTAAGCCAATGAGTGTGGTAATGAGTGAGCTCAATGAGGACTGCAAAAGAGTACAGTCTGCACGCAGTGCAGAACTGCAAAAGGACACCCACATCCACAGATGGGTCTGCCTACCACATTGAAATCAACATGGCAAAGATGGGAGGAATTGAGAAGTGTTTATTTCCTTGGGAAATTTCATATATTCCTACTGATGGGAACACATCTATTCAACAAACATCTAGTGAGAGCCTACTATGTGCCAGACCCTGTGTTAGGTGCCAGTATTGATGCATAGAAGAGCCCTTTCACATCCATAGGGCTGCCATATGGATGGTACAGGTAACAGTCTAGTCTGGAAAGACCCCTGACTACATCCCAGGAAAGACAGACTTCATTAGGGAAGGGGGCATTTCTACTGTGTCCTGACGGATGGGTAGGAGTTTCCAAGTAGAAAATAGGATAGAGCAAGACACTACTAGTGAGGTATTCTCAGTGCATGGTGTGCTTAGAGAATCTATGGTGTGGGTTAAGCACAAAGCTTAGTAGATAACACACAGTCTCCGTCTCTTATGAAAGGGGTCACAGTCTAATGTCCCACTCCATTCAGCTGGCAGACTTTTTTCTTTTTTTGGCCCATGTAGTGTTTTAAAAATATTTTGAATTAGTTGCCAAGATTTAAAAATTGGAAGATTTCTCATAAAATTCCAGATTTCTGGCTTCTCTTGGGGAAAAAAAATCTGAAGATCTGGCAAGATTGGGACCACATTCCCACATGGCAACAAATGACTAGAGCTAAGTAGCAGTTCCCAGGCCCCTCCCTCAAGAAAAAAAGCCATGCTTGCCAGCTCACCCTGTCCCCCCCCCCCCCATGCTGTGTAGTGTCTGGCCACCTCTGTACTGACTGGTTCTGGATACCCATGCTTGACAAATCACCAGGCTTCTCCTTCTCCCTCTTAGGAAGTGTATGGAGAAGTAAGCTTTCTGGGGAACTTAGACGAAAAGGGAAGTCGGGGAGCTATGAAAGGGACTCCACATAGTTTCTTAAGGAAGTTTGCCTTCATCCTATGTGTCTATAGGGAGACAAGGAATACTCTTAAGGTGACATTTTTAACTCTTTCTTTTGGAATTCTGAGAATAGAGAGACAGAAAAATTGGACATAGAGATTGCAGAGCAAAGAAATTGGCAGAGACGCTGTTCTTGTAGCTAAGAGAAACCCAAACTAGATGGTGTTCTACAAAAGAGCCTTGGATCACTTTGTTCTGTTGCTGTGATAAAACGCTATGACCAAAGCCAACCTGGGGCCACAGGGTTTGCCTGGCTTACACTCCAAGGTCACAATCATTACTGAAGGAAATCATGGCAGACACTGAAACAGAGACCACATAGGAACACTGTTTTCTCACCGTGGCTTGCTCAATTTGCTTTCTAATGTAATGCAGGACCACTTGCCCACCACTTACAGTTAACTGGGGTCTTCCATATTAATCATTGATCAAAAAAATTCCCCACAGGCCAATCTGATGGAGGCATTTTCTCAACTGAGGTTATGTCTTTCCAGATAAGTCTAGTTTACCTCAAGCTGACAAAAACTAAGGAGCAGAGATCCTAGGAGAAAGGTCATCTTACTGTAAATAATTCATACCTCCTGAAGAGAGATGTTTTGTATTTGACCTTACACACAGTAGGGTGCTAACTTACATATTCAAATATTGACATGAGACAATGTTAACTTAAATACTCAAGTGTTGATACAATAAAAGGAGGGAGAGCGAGAAAGAAAGGATGGAGACATAGGGGGAAATAAGAATATTCCCCAAGAAAGAATAAAATGAAATGTCCCCATGTACTCCATGCCAACATCTAGTTACAGAAATTCAGATTGGCCTCTCAAGCCCATCTCCTGCAGCCCCACAGGTCTGTTGCTGCCATTTCATAATTCACAATAGACTATGATCTACCTCTCTCTAGGTGCAATCAAGTTGACACTGCTGCAAAAGAAAAATAAGAAAATGAGAAACTCCTCTTTCTTATTGTAGGTTCCCCTCAGCAGGAATATACATTCCTAAAATTAGCTGCTTATTTAGAGGCCAGAAAGCTATTCACTTCAGAAACTCTTCAGAACTTAGGTTTACGTCCCAGGAAACAGGTTCATTCATTCTCTGTGGATGTGGGTTTTGCTTTCTTGGAGTTCCAACTATTGGTCTTTACATGGACTCTTGGAGAACAAACTTCAGAATGAACCAAGAGTATGATGTAAATGGGCCTTTATGGTTCGGGGGAGGGGGATAGTGACATTTTATAGAAAGGTCTAGCTGTGTGCTCAGAAAGAAAAACTTCTTACTGAAGAAAGTCTTTCTCATGGTAAATAAAAATTCTTCAAATCTTTAATGTATATACTCCCGGGGCTCATTGTCAAATAAAGCTTCTTGTAAGTCTCCCATCCTGCTGAGTGATTCTGTCCTTCTTAGAGATGTAATGTGTTTCCAGGGTTTCCTGTAAAGAACTAATACACAGGAGCAGAGATCATGAGTAATACACTATACACAGAAACGTCAGTCTGCCTTGGGCAAGGGAGAGGCCTCAGAACATACGAGCATACTAAATAGAGAAGAAAAAATATTCAATTACCCTGAATCCTGTCGATCTTGAGTTCCTTGAAGCAGGAGAGTTAAGATTTAAGGCCTCTAATTCCAAGAGTGCATTACACTTGGCTTGACCAACATGATGACCATCAAAATGTATGGAAAATCAGCCATCTGACTCTTTCTACAGTCTTCTATACAAAACGAATATAGGTCTTTTCAAGTTGAAGTCTAGAGCACAATACTCTAAATTCTCATACAATCTTTCAAACTTAAGATATTCAAAGACCAAATTTTTTTTTTGTTGTTTTGTTTTTGTTTTTTTCAAGACAGGGTTTCTCTGTATAGCCTTGGGTGTCCTGGAACTCACTCTGTAGACCAGGCTGGCCTCAAACTCAGAAATCCACATGCCTCTGCCTCCCAAGTGCTGGGATTAAAGGTGTGCACCTCCATAATGTGTCAAATGAATGTTTTCTTCAAAGAGAAATTTTGAATGAGTTGTATATGTGCTTAAAATATTGATTGTTTGTTTGTTTGAAACAGGAATTGACATATAGCACAAACTGGCTTCAAAGTGTTGGCCCTCTTTCCTTAGTCTCTCCCAAGTACTGGGATTTTCTGCATGTACCACTCTGTCTGAACAGAATTAAGTGTTTCTTTTAAAGAATTATTTTATTAAATTTAAATTATGTAAATTTGGAGGAGAATTTGTGTTCATGGGAGTAAATGTGCCCTCAGAGTCCCAAAGAAGGCATGAGATCCCTGCACCTAGAGTTACAGATGGTTATGAGCTACCATGTATATACAGGGAACTGAACTCTATCAGAGCAGTGGGCGTTCTTAACCGCAGAACCAACTTTCCAGCTCCCTGACCTAATTCTTAGTGATATTAAGATGTTGTTAGTGATTTTTCTGACTGTGCTGAAACAGTACAAATAAACTGGGCCCAGTAAAATTGCTCAGAGGGTAAAGGTGCTTGCCACCAAACAGAAGACCTAGGTTCAATCCCCAGGACTCACATCGTAGAAGGAGAAAATTGACTCCCAAAAGTGTTTCTCTTACCTCCACATGCATGCTAAAACATGTTCATCACTACACATGTATCACACACAGACTAGGTAGATAGATGGATAGATAGATAGATAGATAGATAGATAGATAGATAGATAGATAGATGGATAGATAGATGGATAGATAGAGAGAGATATAAATAGATAAACTTTTAGGTGTATTGAAACATAAGTGTTTAAAAGTTCTCATCAATTACTAATTTCTCTCTTGTGGCAAATACAAATAAACATGCTTCTTGTACAAAAAGGCTGTGGGACTGAAAACCCCTCAGGCTAACTCCAGGCTTGTTATTATCGTGTTTTCCCTTTGACTTCTATGATAAATACTTCATTCTCCTTTTAATATAACTCACTGGTTACATTAAATTATTTGCTAAACGTGACTGTTCTGTCTTCAGGTGCTCTTTGGAATTTTCTAGGGATCCTGAGAACATACTAATGCCAGAGTCCCTTCCTCAGAAATTCTGCATGACATGGTCTGGCATTTGAGCTTTTTAATTCTCCTTAAGTGGTTTTAATAGGCCATAAACACTGGGGATTAATCTTCTAAAATAGCCCAAATCAGGAATGGGCATTCTTGCCAAGCCATCAAGCATTATTGCCCCCAATATCTTAATGGTGGTGGGGATGAGGACTACAGTGGTACCAACCTAGTCAGTCTCTTGTTTACTCTCACTTGAAATGTACATAGGACCATACTGGCCCCAAGTTCCTGGACCCCCTGTTTCTATCTTCTTAATACTGGGAATACAGTATTTAACAACACATCTGGCTTTAGAATATCTAAAATTATGCAAACATATTATAAAGGAAAATAGACACAACATTTTACCATATGGCATTCTCTTTGTAGATATCAATGAATAAGGAGCTGTGCTCACAATTTGTGCTATGCCTAGTCTGGTCCTCCTGAATGAAATGGAGATCTTTGACTGATGTAGAGCTAGAGGAATCTGGCTGTTAATCTCTGTTCGATGATGCAAAGCTATGCCAGTCTACAAAAGAGGCAGAAATCACTTTTATACTACCGAAACTAGTCCCTCAGATGACAAGAACTAACTTTTACCTCCCTTCAACATGAGTGGCTGTCATTCTCCATCCTCTCAAAGACTATTGTAAAGAAGGCTGATGCCCTGGGAAGCATCCATAAGCAGAGTGAGAAATGGAGTGTGCTCAGAATCTGCACTGTCCAGTGTTATAGCCTCTAGTCATGTGTCACTACTTGACTTAAGTTACTTAAAATGAGTACTTCTTCCCCTGTCACACTAGCCTTATTTGTCACACACAGTAAGTAGCATCTGTGGTGGACACTACAGAGGACAAATAGTTTCTACTTCCAGCAAAATCCCCTTGGTGTGATGGTTAGTGTTAATTAACCATTCCACAGAATTCAGAACCCATCAAGAGTAGTTTAAAAATTCAATGGTGGAGAATGGCTAGTGTTCCTTTCTCCAGGCCAAACAGGTATCATTTAGAATCCTACTGCTCTGGTAATTACTGACATGACACACGTGGCCACTGCTGAAGTGTCAGTAGATCTTTATCTGATGGTCTCCCTGAAGTAGCTGATTGCTTGGTTGATTGTCATATGGAAAATGACTAGATGGCAGGCAACGGAAGCTGCTCATATGCTTCGGTGAGAAATGTGAACATCTCTTGCTAACTTTTCATATATTAAAGCAAAGTAGGTTGGATGATAGTAGAATTCTATATTGAGGTGTCACACAAAATTAACTTGCAAGTACTTAGCCAATAATTATTCTAGGAAGAGCATATTTTTGGATAAATCTCCTAGCTTTTGATAAATCAAAAAAAAATGTGTATTATCAAAGTCATCAACTGACATTTTATATTTAAACTAGGAGACAAAAATCTTCACACTATTGCTGCATCTACATAAGTATGCCATCTTAACATGAAGAATGTACAATAATTGATATGCATGTTTAGTGATACATTTTATTTAGACATAAAATCAACATAGAAATGATGAATTTTTCTTGGAATTTGTAAGATTTTTTTAAAAAATTATTCTGCCAGATGTAGTACCACATACTTGTAGTCCCAGTTACCCAAGAGACTAAGGTAAGAGGGTTTCCTGTGCTCAAGACTTCCGGGGTATACTGGGTAACATAGCAAGACCCCAGTTCACATATAAATATACATATTTATGGGTATGTATGTATATGTGAATTCTAAAAGCTTTCACAAATAATATTGATTTCATCAGAATTTTAAAAATAACGATTTTGTTAACTTGTTTAAGTCCTAGAGTCCAAGCCAGTGCCTTGGATTTTTCCTGCAAACTGCCCTCCAAAAATATACTGATTGCTTTTATTCATTTTTATTAAATAAAGAAGCAAAATTTTGTTATATGTGTGCATTTAATGAACCCAAAGATAGTTCAGCAGTTATAAACATAGTAAAAAAACATAAAGAGTTTTATTATAAATTTTGTGTCTAAATTTGACAAAAACAAGATTAAGGGTTTCCACTGGAGACAACATAGACTTAAGGAAAAACATCTAGAAGCAACACTTAAAAAATATTTTATTAGTTGAGAATGTTGTACAGTTTGTTTTGATTATATTCACCCCCTTCCCGGCTCCCTCAAGACCCACTCCCCTCCCTCCCAACCAACCTCGTGTCCTCTCCTTTTAAGCTTTCCTCCATCAAGTCCAGTTTATGCTGATTATATAGTCGCAGATGTGTGACCTTCCACCCACAACAGACAATTTTTAAAGAAGCAATTAGTAAAGGTCATCATTATCTTTCAAAAAGTAAAAACCTTTTAAAATTATTTTGAAGTATATTAGTGATAGAGTAATTGCATTTGGATACAAAATAACATATATTGAATTTCTTAATAAGGCAAAATATCTCTTTATTACATTGTTGTGCATGCTCACACTCCCTGCTCACATCCCCATTACATTCTCAACTTATTTGCGTTTGCTGTTTTGTTTTCTATTGCTTTGTCTTGAGATGGGTTCACCTCTGTTTGTCTGTGAAAGTTCCCACCCTGAGTTAGAGCTTTTGCTAAAACCACTGGAAATTGTTGAACTCCCCAAGATCTGGAGGCCTTCCCAGTCAAATTCAGTTCCTGCTCTGGGTCCACAGCTTCCTTGAAAGCAGCTGCAAGGTGATGGATGGGATGGGAATAGTGATGGGAATTGTGTTGAATCTCTAAATTGTTTTGGGTAATCCAGCATTTTCACTACATTGATTCTGCGTAATCCTTAGCATGGCAGGTCTTAATGTCTCCTGTTGTTTCTTTCAATTTCTTTAGTACCTTACAGTTTTCATTGTATAGATATTTTTATCCTTAGTTTTATTCTTAGGTATTTTATTTTTATTGAAACTACTTTCAGTGGGATCTTCTCCAGCCTCTCCAGATTTCTTTGTCAGCACACTTGGTATTGGTGTATAGAAAATGCTTTGTTTTGCCTTGCTTTGTTTTTTTTACATCTATTTACTTATTACTTATTTAGTAGGGGAGGTAGGCACAGAAGTGCCATGATGTACTTGTGAAAGTCAGAGGGCAACTTGTGGGAGACAGTTCTCTCCTTGCACCACGTGGGTACTTGGGGCCAAACTCAAATTGTCAGGCAGAAAGCAGGCATTTTCACCTCCCGGACTATCTTACCACCCCTAGATAAAACTTTTACATTCTGATTTGTATGCTGCTACTCTGATGAGAGTATTTATCATATCTAAGATTTCTAGTTGTTTGGTTTGGGTTTTGGTTTTGTTATTATTTGAGGTTTTTCTTTGTATGTTGTTGTTTTGTTTCCTTTTTCTTTTTCTTTTCTTTTGTCCTTCTTCATAGCTCTGACCATCCTGGAATGGACTACATAGTCCAAGCTGGCCTCAGACTCACAGAAACCATCTGCCTCTGCCTCGTGAGTGCTTCTGGAATTAAAGGTGTGTGTCACAAAACCAGCAAAAGTGTGTTGTTCAATCTCCTTGTATTTATATAGTTTCTGTGCATTCTCTTACTATTGATTTCTTGTTTTATTCTACTATGGTCTAATAATGTACAAGAAAATGTGATTTATTATGAAGAATGGTCCATAGGCTACTGAGAAGAATATGTATTTTATAGCCATTGGTTGAAATAATCTGCAGATAACTATTAAGTCTGTTTGAGTTATGTTGCACTTTAACTTGGAAGTTTGTGTGTTTGTTGTTATTTTTCCAAACAATCTATCTATTGTTGAGACAGAGAGATGAAGTCACATGATATTATTGATATTTCCCTACCTGACTCAATCAATCCCTTTATGTCTAGTAGTGGCTTTTGGTTTATGGAGTTAAGTACATTAATGTTTGCTGCATACATATTCATAATCATTGTATTATTTTGGTGGCTTATTTTCTTTACTAATATGTAATGAGATTCTTCATGGTTTCTATCTGATTTGGCGTTAATCCTTCGTCATCAAATGTATAAATGCAGCCGACATTTCTTTGGAGGACGGCGTTGGATTGACCTCACTCGCCATCTCTGCCTCTGTGGTGTGTTATCTGTAGTCAACACCTAGTTGGATTTTGTTTTTTAATCTAATCAGCTAGTCATCGTTTTTAAATAGGACAACTAGGACTACTTACATTTAGTGTTTTTAAAAATTGACTGAGGTTTGCCAATTCTCATAATTTTGTTAGTAGTTTTTCAGTTGGTTGGAATGTTGTTTGTGCTTTTCTTTCTTATCTATTTGCATTAGTGGTTTGCTGGTTTACTGAGCTACACACAATTGTTTCTCCCTAGTTCTCCTTCGCTGGTTTATCTTCTTGTGATGTGTAGTCTTCACTGTGCTCTCATGGAAACAGTCTCCTTTCTTCTTCCTTTTTTTTTTTTTTTTGTGGTTAGAATCTCATTCATGTCATCTACAGCTCTAGCTTGGTAGTCATGGATTACTTAAGTTTGAGCTTGTCTTAAAATATTTTGATATCTCCATTAACTTTTTTAAATAAATTCTACATTGGATATAGTAATGTTGGTTGGAAGTTATTTATTTCTAGTTTAACATATCATCACATGTCTTCCTAGATTTTAGAATTTCTGGGGAGAGAATGGATGCTATTTTAATATGTTTGCCTTTCTAAGAGAGTTGTCATTTTGCATCTTTAGTATCTCTCTTAGCTTAGACATTTGAATATGTTGTATCCTTGACCACACTATATTTTGAGCTTATATATGTCTCTTATACTCAGGTGGACATCTCTTTCCCTAGACTGAGGAAAGTTTCTGCTATAATTCTATAGCATGCAACTCATACATCTTTAGAGTTTTTTTTTTTGTTTTTTTGTTTTTGTTTTTGTTTTTTTGTTTTGTTTTGTTTTGTTTTAGGTTTTTTGAGACAGAGTTTCTCTGTATAGCCCTGGCTATCCTGGAACTCACTCTGTAGACCAGGCTGGCTTCAAACTCAGAAATCCACCTGCCTCTACATCTTTAGTTTTTAACATCAGCTCCCTCTTCAGACTCCTGGACACTTGGGTTTCATTTCTTGATCATGTCCCTGAGTTCTTAGACACGGAGTTCATGCCTTTGTTTTTTGTTGTTGTTGTTGCTTTTCTTTCTTTTTTGGCTTGGTTTTGTTTTGTTTTGTTTTCTTCTGCTGCTGTCTGCCAATAGTACTTTTGATGTTATCTTCCATAACTCACATTCTTTTTCACTCTGCTTGACCTAGTCTGTTTGCTACCATGCTTTCTGTTGTTTTTGTTTGGATGATTTTAATAGCACCAGCATTTCTCTTTATTTATTTGTGTTTTCTCAAGATTTTCATTTTCTTCACGTTTTTGTTCATGTTAGGACTTTCTCATCTGTGCTGGGGACTTTTCCCCCAGAGTCCTAAAGTCCTTTGTTTATTTATTTATTTGTTTGGTTTGTTTGTAGGGATGAGGGTTATGTTGTTTGTTGTTGTAGCCCTGGCTGTCCTGGAACTCACTCTGTAGACCAGGGTGGTCTTGAACTCACAGAGATCCACCTGCCACTGTCTCCTGAGTGCTGGGATTAAAAGTGTGTACCACCATGCCCAGCCTGCACTGATATTTTTAGTTCATTCATTTGCTTGTTTCTTTTTTTCTCTTTAAAATCACCCATTATTTTCTGAAGCAGAATTTTTAATTCATTGGCATTTCAACAGTTCTGTCATCTTTGGATTTGGTAGTGGAGTGACTATGATGTCTTGGAGGCATCGTGTCTTGCCTTTACATGTTTGTTGCTTTTGTGTTATGATTTGCACATCTGTTAGTTTGGATATCTCTTCTGAATTTATTTGGGGATGTTATTAGTGAACAGCTGACTCTCGAGAGCTCAGTTCCTAACACTGCTCAGAGTAAAACCAAACTGCGGTAACCGCAACAACAACAACCACATCAAACAAGACACAGAATTATACTCAAAACCAAGTAAGCCAAGAAATAGATCACCAGTTGTCATACAGCATAGTGGATAAGAACATGTGTGCTGCTCTCACAGAGGACCTAAGTCCAGTTCCCAGTACCCTCCTGTAACTCCAGCTCCAAATAATCTGATAAAGTGTGACATGAAGTTCTGTACGTGACTTAGAGTACGTACAGAAAGAATTAGTGAGATAAAGTAAGGGGACAGGAAGAAGATGAAGAGAAGGAAGGGGCTAATTAAGAGGGAAGGAGTGGAGAAGAATGTGTGTTTTATCTAGAAAGGAAGAGATTTTTAAAAAAATTTTTTACCCAGAAATTAAAACAATATAGAAACCAAGGTAGGTAATTGAAGCCGGGTGCAGTGACTCCTGACTCTAATCTCGGGAGGCTGAGGCAGGGGAGCTGCTGAGACTTGGAAGAAAGCCAACCTGGGAAAAAAGACCCTTCATAAAATAAGCTAACAGAAAACGGTAAATAAAGATTAACACCAGAAACATTTTTTTCAAAAAATAGTGAACTGAATTTTAAATACTACTAAGACAACAGTACAAAGATAAAAGGAGAAACACAGAGAGTGACAAACTTTATAGGGTCGAAGAGTTAGTGCAGTAAACTGCTTACCTTATAAGCAGGTGTAACTGAATTCAACCTCCAGAATCCATATCCTAAAAAGCTGGATGTGCTGATGCATGTATACAATCCCAGGGAAGGAGGCAGAGACAGGCAGATCTCTGGGATCAACTAGCCTAAGCTAGTGTTTCAGGAGCTGAGTGACATCTGAGCAATGGTGTAGTGTCCTCTGAATGAAGAAAACAATACATGTGACATAAATATACCCATATACACTTGCACACACACAAGCATGTGATGCAAATATACCCATACACACTTGCACACACACAAACATGTGGTGTGAATATACCCATACACACTTGCACACACACAAACATGTGATGTGAATATACCCATACACACTTGCACACACAAACATACAATATAAATATACACTTGCACACACAAATATGTGATGTGAATATACACACACACATTTGTACACACACAACATATGATTTAGCTATACCCATACACATTTGCACACACACAAACGTGCAATGTTGGAGCAGCTTCATCAAGTGAAATGGGGTGTAGCAGGTAGAAAGAG
Source organism: Montemys delectorum (assembly GCA_019843815.1). Classification (NCBI taxonomy): domain Eukaryota; kingdom Metazoa; phylum Chordata; class Mammalia; order Rodentia; family Muridae; genus Montemys; species Montemys delectorum. The sequence continues at coordinate 18,472 of JADRCD010221793.1, read as the reverse complement.
GTGTCATTTAAACTAGGAGACACTCATTTCCCTATCACATAGAGCCCTGAGGCCTAGACTGGGGAAGTCAGATGTACCACACAGCGATCTTCACTTGTGTCTCTCTTCCTTACCTATCAAGAACCTTTGTAGGAATAGGTCAGGTAGGTTCTCCCATGCTCCTGAATGTCCTCAGTGTGTAGCACCTCTGATGGCTAATATCTAATCATTGGGTGTTACCCAAGGGAATGAGGGTGCAAATCAGCACCCAGTCTGCACCCCTACATCAGACCCTGAACTTTGAAAACTCACTCAGCATTGAGTACTCTGCTGGAGAGATGGAACTGCAGTTGTCAAGTACTCTCGCGGGTCCCAGGGTCCTGTGCTTGCAATTGTGACTAGGTGGCAGATAGGTCACACCAGAGGTTCTTCCAGTGATATGTTCAGTATATAGTCACCAAATGAAGGCTATTCATGTTCCTGGCACTGCCCAATCTGAGCCCCTTGCCTGAACTTATCTTGACCTCCCCTTGTTCTGCGTCCCACAGCCTCTGGGGCAGATTGATTCTACATTTCCTAACTTCTGAGTGTCCCTTGTTATAATTATTCAGGGTAAATCAGTTAGGGGTGAGGGTAAGGAGAGGTATTACTTTTTTTTTAGTTTGTGAGTGGGTGGGACGGGGTGGTGTGTCAGGGGATAATTGGCTGGAGTCTGTTCTTTCCTTTCACCATGTAGATCTCAGGGATCTGACTCATTTCATTACACATGGCATCTAATGTCCTTTACCCACTGGGCCATCTTGTCAGCCAAAGGTTGCTTAGTTTAAAATGACAATTTCCTCTCAAAATGGTACCTAGCCACAGCTGTTTGAGCCAGGAAATTGCTCCCCACTGCTATCCTATCAAGTCATATCTTTAGAAACCTGCAACTACATAAGAGGCCTGAGAGCCGCAGGCAAGACTCGTGGGTCTGACTCCTTGTTTCTCTCACCAGGAACTCCTGTATTTTGGATGAGGCTTCTGCTTCTCCTTCCATACTATGGAGTCGCTGCTGGAGCCACCCTTCAGCCGATTCTCAGCCCTTCCCTAACCTATCACATGCTCGGTGGCTTCCGAGCTCATTCACTATATCTTTGGTCTTCTTTTGTTTAAGGGTAAACCCATCAACCTGTAGATAATCCATTTTCAAGCAAATAAAGTTCTCTTGCAAGGTGATTTTCCATACTCAAAAGATACTTTATCTGGGATTTAAAGACAAAACAACCTTTTTAAATGTTAATCCAAAATACATATTTCAACATATAAAATGAAGGCTGCATTATCATTCATGGTTACATACTCAAAGACTACTTAGCAATCAATTTAAAAATTTAAACCTAGGTTTAAAATCTTTGCTTTGTAGCATTATATAAATGTATCTTTTTTTCATGAACTTTTGGCTTAACATTAGCAAAGATGATTTTGTCTTAAAGTTCAATGATAAGATAAAATTTATCATTAAATTGGCACATGAGCTGGGTATACAGCTCAGCTGAGAGTGTGCCTGCCTAGTGTTCATGAAGCCCTGGTTCAGCCCCCATGGCACATCAACATTCAAGAACAAGGAAGAAGAACCCAAAGTCCAGTGTCGTCTCCAACCACAAAGAAAGTTTGAGTGTAGCTTGAGCTACATAAGACAGTCTCAAAGACATAATTATCCTAACTTATCACAGTAATGTTCATATAACTATTGTAGAAAATATTAATAATGAATGCATAGACTTATAAATTATAATTTAAATACTTTAAATCATATTTTAAAGCTCTTGCTAAAAACAAACAAATAATAAATAAACAAAAGTTCTTGCTTTTTCTCTCTCCTACAAGTGTTACAGCCCAGTGACTAAGGCCATAGACTGTTGGGTTTTCTTTTTTAAATTTACTTATCTATCTATCTTATCTATCTATCTACCTACCTATCTATCTGAGCACTCTATTTGCATATATGCCTGCATGAGAGGAGAGAACGTCAGACAGAAAAGGTCAGCCAATCCCATTATAGATGATTGTGAGCCACCATGTGGATGCTGGGAATTGAACTCAGGACCTCTGGATGAGCAACCAGTCCTACAAACTGCTGAGCCATCTCTCCAGCCCCAAGACTAATTGTTTTCTCAGTAGCTAGATAGGAGAATGTTGCTTTTAAAGGCTGATTGCCACAAGGGCTTGTTCTGTTAAATCTAACTGTGTATGTTTTCCCTTTTGGTTAGGTCTATCCATTTGAACTAGATCTTCTTAGAACGATATATAACATCAACTTTTATCATTGATTAATTTTTTAAAAACTTCAAAAGAGATGGGGGGAAATGAAATAAGAGGAAGGCAGGTAGCTATGGGCAAAAATGAAATTACAGATTGGGTGAGCCACCCAGTCACCTAAATAATCTCCCTAGTGTTCAAATACAGGCACACAGAGGATTCCAGAGGCAAGCGCGGTGCTTGGACCTGTTCACATGGTTTGCAGACAATTCTCTTGACTGATCTCCGGTCCTCGGGAGCTGGGTGCTGCAGTCTACCTGAAGCCTCTCTGTGTCTATCTCCCTCTCCCTTCCTCTCCTGCTTCTCCCCTCCCACCTCTCTTGTTAAGGGAGGTCTATCACAAGTCTACATTTTAATTGTTTCTTTAAAAATTCTAGATACTGACAAATCTTGTGGGGAGGTAAATTTAAAATTCAAACTACATAGCGAAGTTTTCTGTTATCAATTTAAAACTAAAGAGCAATGACTAAAAGCTGTTTCATTTTCCCTGTTGTCAAAACGTCTGCAAATGGTCATTATACTCTCACATGGTTCTTGATTAAGTTATATTATTTTTGAGAAATACACATGAGTTAACATTCCAAAAACATTATGAGAAATCAGATGTTTGGTCCAGAGAGATGGTAGAGGCTTATATTGAAACTGTTCCAGGATATTTGCAAAGTCCACCAGAATGGTACTTCTGTAGTTGGGTTACTAGAAAATGCATAATGAATAGCCACTACCACTAAACAAAACAACCCTAAGGGGAAGAAAGGTAAGATTTAATAAGTCCTTTTAGCACTTTAGAATTTAATTCATAATGATATTTGTCATAAATAAATAAATAGTGCCAACTTCTGAACTCCTTAACTCATGGAGTGTCTCAGGTATTCACTGAGCCTGCATCTACGGTGGTTGCTGATTTTCTTTGCCCAATTATAATATTCTCCCCACCCCACCCCTACCTCCAATTGTTAGAAAAAAATCATTCTATAAAAAGCAAAGACCAAAGATGAAATTTCTGCTCAGACTGATGTTGAAAATTGGCTGCCTGGGTTTATATGGTAACCTGTATTTGACTCATAGTGAGACAGAGGAAAAATCAAACCTAAGTGAGAAATTCTGTCCTCAAAGGCAGGTGAAAATCAGGATCTCCAAGTGTTGCTCTAATGTGGACAGTAGTTGGTATGTCCTCCTGACTTCATTTTGAAACTTAAGTCTTTTGAAAGAATTACTGAGTTTGACACTGGAGGGAAAATAAGAGCTGGGGAAAATCTCAGAGTATCTGTGGAGCAATCAATCCTCAAGTGCTGCTGTTTCCCTGCCTTCAGTCTATCTGGATTCTGGACCACATTGCTGACCCTGTGACTCATGGGTTGGATCCATGTCTTACCTGTGACAAGTGCTCAACACTGTCTCTACACTGCTGTAGTAAAGGCCTTGGTGAAGCGTTTCTTCCTCATGCCATGTCATCTTAAAGTTACAAAGGGCAAAGAAAACAATCATCTCTTCTTATCAGGCTCTCCTACTCTGAGACACTGCTTAGCTCTCAGAATCCCAGTGTATAGACCATTTATACACTTAATATTTGGGGGTGTTTATTTAGAAGAATGGAACCAGCTTGCTAAATGGCTAGGGTTTTTTTTTTCCCCCAAAAGTACATATGAAAGACAATTCATTAGAAACTGATATCTCGTTTCCACTGAAGTTCTGAAGATTAAAGAAGTAGAGGTGTCAAAGAAACGAAAAAGTAAAAAGTGAATCTCCCCAGAGGCCCAAGTACGACAGTGTGAAGAAGACCTTGGCTGGAAGTTAGCCATAGCTACTTTGGTCCACAGCATGGCGGAGATATTATAGTCTTATCATGGTGAATGAATGCTGGGCTCTAGACTCGGGGACCTTAGAATCTTCATAGCTATTTTCTTCTCTAGATATTTGGATGAAGTATTTGTTCTTAAAATCTCTATTAGTCTTTCCTTAAAATGATTATTAAATAGTAGCAAGCTCACATTTTTATTCTGAAAGCTTAATAAAGACGTTCTTTTTTCTTTGTATATAGAGAAGGAGTTCAAGTCCCAGTTGTTACTATCTATGAGGTCTGACATCCTCAATACAGCCCTAATATTGATATTGGTTGTTGATTGGGGCATCCCTACCCGAGAGTTCAGTAGTTCACTAGGACTCATAAAAGCTCTTAGCTTCAGATTACAGTTTATAAATTCCAAGGAGAAATGCACATTGAACAGGATCTCCACAAGTTTTCAGGGAACCTTCAGTTTTCCTCACACAGGGGGCTCGTGTACTCATTCAGTCTTCTAAGGACTATGTGATGACAGATAACATCAGCCAGGATTATTAAGGTTCAGCCACATCCACATTGTTGACTGGATGTAATCCTGACCTTAGCCCTCTAGAGATCAAGCTGATAATGCTTGGCTGAAAAATGGCTCCTCCCACTGTCAATCATTCTATTAGCATAGAATTGACATGGCCCAGGGTCCCAGGTAAACAAAAAACACTCTTGTCAGGAAAGACACTTCAGGAGTTTAAAGGTTGCCTCTGAAGAGCCAAGGGTAAAGGCCAACCTCTTAGGGAAAAGTTAACCCTTTACTGCACATTAGTAATAAGCAACCTCTTTTTCTTCTTTCTATTAACTAGTAAAATAGGTTTTAGATCCCTAATCAGTTACTAATTAGCTCTTCTGTGACTCCAGCTTTGAGCACTTGCTGTGATTCATACATTCTGCCAGGAAGTGAAAATGAAAATCTCAGTAAGCCAATGCTTTCAGGTGAAGTAAGAGACAAAATATTTAGACAAATAATTATAGTAGCATGCACTAAAATATTCTTAGAACACAATGGGGGAACCTTTAATTTTGTTTGCAATTATAGGGATATAACTTCCTTGACTCAGAAAAAAAAATGTTATGCTATTATTTTAAGAGCTAGCTATTTCAATCTTGAACAAATGGCCTAGGTAGGAATTACATTACTGATTTATGAATGGGAACTGATAGTAGTTCTTTGTTGATTGATGAAGATAGTCCAGATGTTTCAAAACTCACCTTGTTATCCATTCAAAACTACTTTCTTCACTAATCTCCATGCTTAATTCTCATAGTGTTTATCAAGTCCTTCAAGGTTTTATGTACCTTTGCTTACAGAAGTCTCAGATATAAAATGAAATAATATTAAACTTTCTACATGAAAGTGATCTTCATGAAAATCTGTGGAGACGACTCAGTGGTTAAGAGCACTAGCGGCTCTTCCAGAGTACCCAGGTTCTACTCCCAACACCCATATGGCAGCTCACAACTGTCTATAATTCAAGTTCCAAGGGATCCAACACCCTCACATAGACAAACATATAGACAAAACACCAAGGCACATGAAATAAAAATAAATAAGTCATTAAAAAAAAGAAGTGATCTTTACATCTTTAGATTATAGACCCAAAAATAGGTATTTTGGGTCTTGCAGAACAGGCTTACCCAACTTTGTCTTTAATGTGTTAGAGCAACCAGAAATGTGTAAAGCAATGGATATAACTTTGTCTTGAGAAAGAAATTACGTACAAAACTGCATATGGACTCTATCAGGTTGACCATTAGTCTGTCTCTTGGTCATTTATCTTCGAATTAATGCTGCTGAATCACCTGCTGCAGAAACACTTGAGGGTGAGGCATTTTCTAATTTAATGCAGATATCCAATTAGCTCAGTACCATAGTTTGAAACTGTAATGTCCTCCATGCATTAAATACTTAGCTCCCAAAACCTGTCACTTTGAAAGTTATGATAGTTATTCTTTCTTAGCAATTTAACTAGATTAGGAATCACCTAGGAGACATAAGATGTATCTCTGACGCTGTTCTGAAAAGGACTAAAAAGAGAAGGAAAAGAAAGATGCACCCTGAACATGGGTGGTAACACCCCATGGTTGAGAACCCAGGGTAACAGAAAAGACAAAAGCAGAAATCCAGATGAGGTCCATCAATTCTCTCTCACCCCCCCCATCTCTCTCCCTCCCTCCCTCCATACCCCCCTGTCTTTCTTCCTCTCTGTCTACCTGCTGATAGGAAACACAATGGGACAATAAAACTAGCTGCCTACATCTTCTGCCATCATGGTGTCCCGCTGTGTGGGCCATATCCTTCTTTTGTTAAGTCAGTTCTCATTGGGTATTTGGTCACAGAAATGGGAATAGGAATTCCCACAAGTAGGAAAGCTTTAAGAGGTATGAATCATTAAGCCATTGGGGGCAAGTCCTTGAGAGAGAGGGGAGGCTTCACCCACTTCCTCTTTCTCTTGTTCACTTCCTGGCCAGAAAGCAGACAATTTTGTAAGCTCCACACTCCACTTTGGCACTACCATGCCTTATGGACTGATAAATCTAAAACTAGATGTCAAAATAAAAGTTCTCTCATTTTAAGTTGATATTCTCAGGTGATTAACATAGTAAGAGAAAGCTAAGACAGAGCCTGTGAGTAGGTGGTTTTCAGCATTGAAATCTTTGTGCCAATGTGAGGTGAGGCTTGCATCGTAACTAAAGTGGGTGTATCATTGTTGTGACTAACTCGTCCCATACTCCCTCTTACTGAGAATATTTAAAAATCTCTGAAACTCTGTATAAACCTGTGGGAAGGAAGGTAAGATTAAATAATGGTTTTCTTGTGATAAGAACTTTTTAGATCTGCTATCACAAGACAACACAACTACAGACATCAGCATACCTTGAAATAAAATAGAATGGAGACTGTTTACTGGGCCACCAACACCAGCCAACAGTCTGCTATGAAGGCCACTCTTATCTCGACCCTTGCTTCCTTTCTCAGTGGAATTCTGTTTTTATTGAGTTAAGCAAAATGTCCAAACAAAAAGAATGCAGTTTCTTAGAATAATCTTCCAAGTAGAAGTAGCCCACATGAACTAATTCTGATCAATGAAATATATATATATATATATATATATATATATATATATATATATACATAGAAGTCTACTAGTTATTCAAAAAAAACAAGACATGCATGGTGTCACATGCTTTTAATCCCAGGGTTCAAGAGGCAGAGGCCAGTAGATCTCTATGAGTACAAGGACAAGCTGGTCTATGTAGTGAATTGTAGTCCAGCCAGAGTTACATAAGACTCTGTCTCAAAAGTAAATAAATAGGGCTAGAGAGATCTTGTAGTAGTATTATTTTAGTAAGTGCTGGTGCAGGGTTGCTACCCACCTCAATGATTTATGTTACACACACACACACACACACACACACACACACACACGCACACACACACACACACACACATACACACACACACACACACACAGCCTTAACATTCTAATATGCCTTATGCAGCCCAATAGCTAGTTAACTGCCTAACCTGCATGCTGTTAGAATCCACCTCCCACCAATAATTCTGAGTTACTACTTATTAATTTCTGTGTTCCGTCTTGGCTGCTCTGAACTCCAATTAGTCAACTCTCTGGGTTGTACTTTTATGGTCCAGAGCCCAGGGTCCTCTCCTTGCTTCTCTACTGCATGGTGGCCTCTGTGTCCCCCCTCTCTCCACACTCTCCCAACATGCCAGATCTCTTCTTCCTCCTCCTCTCCCCCCCCCCTCCTGAGCCCAGGAATCTCTGTCCTCCCAAGTTATTGGCTGCTGGCATCTTTATTTACCAATCAGAACCAACTGGGAGCAGGTTCTCAGAAGCTATGTGCAGACACTCTCATGCAAACAGGCTTCTGGGGAACCTAAATAGCATTTGAAAACAAGCAGCTACAACATCTTTCAGAGATCCTGAGTTCAATTCCCAGCAACCACATGGTAGTTCACAATCATCTGGTGTGTCTGAAGACAGTGACGGTACTCATATACATAAAATAAAGAAAGAAATCTTTAACCAGAAAAAAGTAAATATGTAAATATGAATTTTAAAAAACTGTTTTTCCTTTGTTGAGAAAAGGCTAGATTCAGCTGTCATGTTTGAGTCTTATTCATGTGTTTATTATTCATGTAGTTTCCCAACTAAAACTACAGCTATGGTGTTTAAAGGTAGATCATCCCTCTTGCAAGGATGAAACTCTAACATGAGTATTGAGGAACGGAAAAGGGGAAGGAAGCACAATCCATGGTGATCATTCTAATGATCACAGCGCTTTCTTTATTTGAAAAATAAAAACACAAGACTTCAATACTTAAGCCACTATTGGTGGCTTTCTCTTAAATGAAGCTAAAAGCAACCCCAATGGAATCAAAAGCCATCAAAATTGGCTCATTGTCAGTACTGAAATGTTGTCAGGGATAAATTATAAAATCATGACTTTGCTTTGTGTGCTCGGGCAGAAGAGTTGGTGGCAAAGTAGTTCCAGAGCGGCCAGTGCTGCGGGTCTGGCCTTGTTACTCTTCCTCCTCTCGTTAGCTCGAGCTGGATGCTGAGTGGTTACAGAGAAAGGCATTAAAGATCACAGCGTGTGGACCCATTAAAGATTCTGGGTGGCTGAACACAATTCTCCTTCAGGCTCTATATATTTACCATAAGAAGTCTGCCCAGAACTCAGCAAGCAGCAAGCAAGCAGTCAAACAAACAAGCCAAAACCAACCAACCAACCAACCCCCAAAAAATCCCTCTTTTGTTAATTAGCCCTTAAGCCCCCCCAAAGAGTGTACCCACATTTTTTCCTGTTATCTATGAAGTTTTTTGAGTTAATGATTTTATAGAAAAGGAAAAAATGTTAATTTCGTTTTGTGTTTTAATTATCCATTCCTGGTTCCCTATGCAGCTTTATAAATAATTTTTTATTGAAACCATGTTTGTGATGAGTAACTCTTTAAAAATTTTTTCTCTTAAAAGCTTTTTGCCATTAATATTTCAGTTAATTAAAACTGCATTATGCCTTAATCCTTTGTAAATGCACAACAGAATAAATACTGCACAATACTGGAGTCGGAAGGGTCTTTCGAATTGGATAGCTAGGCTACAATTGGTGGCTTATTAATGTAAACCCAGTGGGGGGTAAGGCAGAGGACATTTTATGTTTGAAAGTTTGCAAAAGAGATCATATTTACAAGGGCATTATTTTTTTCCTACTGAATTCCTAAATGTTACTATTAAAAGACAGAATATGTGCAGCACAAACATGTGTGTCCCAAGGGACAGTTCAAAAAGATTTCTAAGCATGGAGTTTATGGAGGAATCTGAAGTCAAATTAATATCCCAGAGTCTGGGTAAAAACTCAGATTTGGAAATGCTTTCCCAGATTAAAAAGGAGTTTTGGTGTGGGGCTCCATATGGAAAACATGCATAATTTATTTAAAAGACCAAAGTAAAAGTGAATTCACAGTTCAAAATCTGGATAATTATGCTATAATTAAAGGACTAGTTTGTTTTGTTTTAAAATTATTGTCTTCAAAGTTTCCGCCCAGCACCCACTGCTATTCAAGGATCCCAAAGCCTGCTGTATTTTAAGCTTACTTTTCACAGTCTTGCGAATCTTGTGTCTCACTCTCAAATGCAGTCCAACTCAATGAAGTGTTTTGTGTCCTCTTTCCTCTAGAACCCAACAGTAGAAACATTTCTGTCCTTTTCTTCATCATGATTCTCCACTTTGAGATTATAATTTAGTAAGGGAAAAGAAAAGAAATTGACAGAGTATATAGGTTTGATCAGCTACATAAATATCTGAGTCAGAGTTAGGGTACTATACATAATCATTTATTCAATAGATATTTACTGGGCCACTTTCATATATTGAATGTGATGGTTATGCACTTCAAAGATTTACAGCCACAGGTTCCAAAATATTTCATTAATTATTCTTCCTATCATACTAAGTTTTCAATAGAGTAAATTTTCAACTTATTTCCCTCCACATTTTATTAAATCATAGTCAAACAAAAAACTTGAGACTGTTATACAAAGGAGAAATATAATTTTTCACAACAGCTAAAATTTCTATGTAGTAGATTCCAAGGAATAAATATATATCGAGTTCTTCCAAGACCATAATTATATATTCAAATTCAAAAACTAATTTTGAGGATAAAATACCCAAGATGCAAGAAAGTAAAAAACATTTAAATCGTGGTAGCAACTAAATCTTTGTCTCCACATACCTATCTCTTTTTTATATATTTACATATATTATATTTCATATAATATAAATAATTTTTATATAACATAAATAATATATTTATATTATTTAATTAGAAGTTCTGGAATTACATAGCATTTCTTATATGTAATAAAAAGCTATTCTATTAGATGTCCACTCAAATAAACTATATCTTGAAGGGATGATGTATACATTTTTGCTTTTGACATGAATTCAATAGTAGTTTCTTTTCTGAAAAATAAACCGAGAATGTATCTATTATTATGTGATTACATTCAATGAAATCTTATTTGACTAAAACACTAGAGGCTATTACCTCCACCAACTGTCAAACTTGAGTACAGAAGTTTACTACTTAAGCAAAAACTTGGATGTACATACTTGAAAGGTCTAATCAACTACAACTTGCTAATAATGTTAGTCTCACATGTGTTTAATGACATACATGATCATTCTGATGCATCTTAAACTGCAATCCACATATACCCTAGTAAGAGGTAATGATTAGTATTGCTTAAGGCTGGATATAGCCTCAGGGTCATAGGAGAGTAGGAAGAAGGAGGAGATGATGCTAAAATCTGTCTGGGTTTCCTGGGAGAACCTCAAGATTCAATCCTTTTCCAAAGCCAGTACTCAGTCTTCTCTGCAAGATAGATAGGATCCAGAGATACAGTATTTCTATCTGTGCTGGCTGAAAAGCTCCATGTTTACCTAACAATCAAATTACACAGACTAAGGTGGAGGTTACTTCCCCAGTCCATTGATCAATTATAGATTGTTTGATGATTGATTGATTGATTGATTGATTGATTGAGTAAGCAGAAAAAGCACAAGAAGTGCTCAAAGGACCATAATGTCACTCCCTGTAGTATTTGCAGTGGCTTGTGTTCAGGTTACATGGAGTAAAGTAAGAATGAAGAAAGGAAGAGGGAGCAGGGGTATGGGGATCAAGGGGAAGAGGAAGCAGGGGTGTGGGTATCAAGGAGAAAAGGAAGGATGAGGTGTGGGGATCAAGGGGAAGAGGAAGGAAGGAGTGTAGGTATCAAGGGGAAAAGGAAAGATGAGGTGTGGGGATCAAGGGGAAGAGGAAGCAGGGGTGTGGGTATGAGGGAAGAGGAAGCAGGGGCTGTGGGTATCAAGGGGAAGGGAAACAAAAGAGTAAGGAGAAGACCATAAGGTGAGAAATGCAGAAAAAGACAAATCAGGCAGAATATAGGAAAGTCTTGAATAAAAGAGGTCAGGAGGGAATGAAAAAAAAAAGGCAAATTAAAACTAGTAAATTGTCATGCCCTAGGAAGTCTTCAATTGTAATTAACAAGCGAAGGCCTTTTCAAAGAAAATCTGCACTATAGATATCTGCTTGAGTAAAACTGTTGCTATATAACTAAAATTACTATTGCTCTTGACTTTTTGTCTTTTACATACCAGGTCTACTTGTACTATAATCCTCTAGTATAAAATATCATGAAACCTAAATCGCATTCAAAGTCGGCTTCAGATTGGCTTTTTAAAATGATGAAAAGTAGTCTTGTAAGACCCGCCAGTCCTTTTTAATTATTACATTTATTGTGTGTATGTATGCATACATATGTTCTAGTTCATGTGTCGAGACCAAGGACAGCTTGAAGGAGTTTCTCTTCATAAAGAATAGAGAGCATTTCTCTATTTCTCCCACGTAGTTTCTGAGAATCAATCTCTGGTAGCTCAGGCTTTACTACTGAGCTATCTCACTGTCCCTCCACCATTTTTTAAATTAAACTTAAATAGTCAATCTAAGCATTTCACACTGTATGCTGAGAGACTGACTATATTTCTGATCTCAGAAATAGAAGTATTAATACACAAACATTGGAAGACTACAACCTTTGACATCCATCAAGTGTTGCCTATTTAAATGTATCGCTGATAGTATAAAATATTTGAAAGGAGTTTCACTATAAGTGAAAACAGTAGGGACCATTGGATGATAATTTGGAAAACAGCGTGGTCAGCTCTGTTTGGGGAGGATCTTTCTGGAAAAGAGTTTAAAAGAGAGTCCAGAGACTATTTGGATGGCCATTGCAGTCATGCACAGGAGGTCAACCAAGTTTGAACCAGGAAAGTAGAGTGGTAGAGAGAGCTTTCCATGTGTGGAAAGCTCTCAATGTATGGCAATTCCCATCTGGACTATTGTATAATTCCTTCTAGCAGAAAGAGGAAGGAGGAGGGGAAGGAAGAGGAGGAGAAAACGAAAAGGAAGGAAGAAGAGGAGGCAGGAGAGAAGGAGGAGGAGGAGGAGAAATGAGATGATTCGTAAGACAGAGAACACAGTAGCATAGCTTGCTGGTCTGCACATGGAAGGTGGGCCTATAAACTCCTAGAATGATGTTGACACTTGCGACTATTGAGACAATGATGGCACAGGTATGAAATCCTGTCTAAACTTAAAAGGAAGAAACTCGGAAGCTGACCTACAAGCCAAAAAAAAAAAGAAAAAAAAATAGTGAGAAAAAGGCTGAGCCTAAAGAGACTGCTAATTCCCCTGTGCAGAGGAAGATGATGTAGCTCAGGTTCCCCTCTACAGCCAGAGGAGGTGATGATCAGCATGTCTTAACAGCTGGTCAGCTGTACAACGTCTAACCTAAACCCAAGAAAGCATGCATCTCCTAGTAGACATAGACAAAAATGTCCAGAGTAGCCTTATCCCTGGTAGAAGAAAACAGAACAGCCTCATAGCCCATCAGGAGTAAAATGTGGAGTGTTTATACATTGAAACTTTACAGTGTCTCTTGCAAGAACATGCTAATCTCACAAAGTTAACACAGAAAGAAAGAAGCAAAGACAGAAAAGCACAATACACAATTCCTCACACTGAAGGTCAAATCAAGGAATCGATAGCCCGGGAAATCGGAATAGTGGCGGCTGCTGGGGAGGCCCAGTGACAGCTTGGTGGAGGCTTAAAGAACTGTAGAGTTCAAAATGTTCTACTTCTCAGTCTAGGTTGTGGTTGCATGAGCATGTGTACTGTGTAATGTCGTCAGACTCTACAGGTATAATTTATGGTTGGAAAGTATGTTATAGTTTAGGTACTTTTAGATGCTCTTGTTTAAAAGTAGAAAAATTAGTAGTACGTGTGTGTGTGTGTGTGTGTGTGTGTGTGTGTGTGTGTGTTGCTGGGAATGGAGACCAGAGTTCCCCACCTTTGCCTGGTAGACAAGCACCCTAACACGGAGATACTACCTTGGCTCTAGTAACTCATTTCAAAGTTTTCATTTTTATTATTTTTATTTCCAAAGAGATTCAATTTCATTCCCATCAGGTTTTGTAATTCTAATTTTTTACAGTCTGTTATTAAAAATACTCAATGGTCTTCATTTATACTTTTTGGTAACTACACAATTAAATATTTTCATCATTTATTGCTTTTAATTGTTTTAAAGATTTATGTTCTTATACGTGTCTGAGTGCCTTACCTGCATGTTTGTATGTGCACCATGTGTGTGCCTGGTGCCTATGAAAGTCATTAGAGGGTGTCAGATCCCCTGGAGCCACCATGTAGGTGCTGGGAACTGAGCCCAAGTCTTCTTCAAGAGTGCTCTAACCACTGAGCAATCTCCCCAGACCCTGGTTTTCCTTTTAGTCGACTACTGTTCATACACTTTGCTTCTGGATATTTGAATTTGACTTTCAAGACACAGATTAACAAAGTTGGTTCTATACCGTAATTCTTTCTCATTTTATTGCCCATTAATCTTAAAGTGCGACATGGAAACAATGCTTCCAAGTTTCAAAGAACTCCAAATGAATAAGGTCAGAGAAGTGTGTGAGAGGGATATGGGTTCAGATGAACATTAATTCTTCCAAGATGTGCCGAGGAAGAAAGTGAGCAAACACACCAGAAGGAACGATATTAGCATATTGAATTTTTAAGAACCATATATTCACTTTTAATGTCCTGTATGTGTGTGCACGTGAAGGAAGGGTGTGTGCCACAGCATGTATAAAGTGCGCACAGGAAGGAAGGGTGTGTGTCGCAGCATGTATAAAGTGCGAGAGCACACTGGACTTTAGGGGATGCTGGCAAAGGCATGAGGCATCTCTGTGTGCAGTGAGAAGTGGCCAGTTCTTTCTAAGCCTCTTTCCCTTCTCAAAGCTTCATTTGAGCATCTCAGACTCAGGTCCCAGACTGCAGTTCTAGGTGGCTTCTTAGCTCTGTCCCATCATGGCCATCCTTCTACAGCTTCTTCGCAGTCCTTTTCTGAAGCCTGGTGCTGCTGCAGAAAGGTGGTGCTGCCAACTGACAAACTGGCTCCTGACAGTGTGGAGCAGCTCCCTAGAGCTTGAGCTTAAGCGTAGGTGTGGCTTCTGGTTCTTTTTCACATCCTGCGATGCCTCTACACCACTTCGATGGCTGCGATTTCTGGATAAGATTTACTTATTGATCAATAGATTGATTGAGTGAAAACTCGAACTCACTATGAAACCAAAGAAGAAATTGAAGTTCAAATCCTCTTGCTTTTATTCCCCACATTACAGATGTTTGCCGCCACCTCCAGTTTTATGGGGTTCTGGGGACTAAAGCCAGGGCTTCATGCTTGCTGGGCAGGCTCACTACAGCCCCACCTCTCACGGTACTCTACCATCAGTAGGCGATGATTCTTTTTCATTTTTCTTTATTTTCTTGGTCATTTTTGTTCCAGATGAGGTAGTAAACCATTGTTTTTCAGCTTCTATCTTACGTGTTGTTTTAAACTAACACTGTAAATGTACTGGTTATTTAGAACAACAACTTTTTAGATAAAATTACGTTCCAGTTTAGAAACAGGTACAATACAGGGGCAGCAAGTCCTTTTATCCTTAAATGGCTTAAAATACAGTGAGGAGTGCAGACACTTAAACTGATGAACAAAATACTGGATAATATAATTAGTATTTGTCTGAGTTGTTGGCATGTCTAAAATATCTTAAATATGGCAAAATACGGTTTTGTTGCTGTTTGGCTTGGTTCGGGGGTTTGGGGTGGTGTTTTTTGTTTCCTTGATTGCTTTCTTTCTGTGTAGCCCTGGCTGTCCTGAGACTTACTACATAGACCAGGCTAGCCTCCAACTCACAGAGGTCCACCTGCCTCTGCCTCCTTAGTGCCGGAATTAAAGATATATGCTACCACCACCCTGACAAAATACATTATATAGAGATTACATACAGTTCTAATGTTATGCCTTTTATTTTTAATATTTAAACACTCTTAAAGCCTGAGAAATCTGTCAATAAAAGGATATGTGATAGAAGCCTTGATAGATTTCTTGAATTCTGTCAAGATTTCAGACAAATGGCAGTTTCCATGATAACCAGCAATGAATTGGGGGCGGGGCTGGCGTGAGACAGACAGCAAGGCCCATAGGGGCACACAGTGTAAAAGTGATTTGAAGAGGGTTGCTTTTCAAGCATCGAGGTGATTAGATCTGTTCACCAGATCTAATCTAAAGAGCTAGAAGCAACCATCTCAGGTCATGGGGTCAATACTGCAGAGTGTCATGTAGACAAGTTCAAAGTGAAGGTTGTTCAGGAGGCTGGAGAACGGCAACGCAGCTAATACTTTGTGTACCCCAAGAGGTTTTGATGGTTGGCTAAGTCACTGAAGACCTCTCCATAAATTGTCAGCAAGAGCTTCACCAAAAGATTGGGAGTATGAGACTGAACTTGACTTTGAAGACCAGCCTAGACTGTTCTTCTTTTCTACTGATACCAAAGAAGAGTAATTTATCCTCCTGAGTTACATGTGCCTCACGGTCAGCTCAAACCTCAGAGAGGTTTATTCTTCACTCACATATATAGCCCAAATGATTCCAACTTGTTGAAAACTTAGAGGTGGGTTGATGGAGCCTTGTATCATACAGGTTCTGTTCTGTTTACTACATGGCTTTATACTCTCCATATGTTTTTTTTCTTAGCCCAAAAATAAGAAAATATGGCAGATGTGCATGGGCATACAATTGTTAGTCTAACACTTGAAAGGCAGAGATAAGCTAGCTTAGACTACCTAGCGATCTCTAGGCTGGGTCTGGGCTATGTGGTGAGGTGAGGCCTTGTCACACAAAAAAGGGGGTAAACTGGGGACAAAGACAGAAAGATTGATTGTGAGATTTCATGGAGTAGAAACAGATGTAGAATGTATTGCTTTTATTCATGTTTCATTGGCTAGGACACAGTCATGTGGTTCCTTCTGACTGCATGGGAGAGTGGCAAGTGAAATATATCATATACCTACAAAAGAGAAACCACTTCAGTGACAAGATAATAATCCTTGTCACAGGTCATATTGATTTTTCAGACCAACTAAGAGACTTTTGTTATGGATTCCTCCTCAAAATAGACTTAATGTTCCTAATTTTGACTCACACGCTCACTCCAGCAGCCAGTTCTTCCTTGTAGGTATAGCCAGATGCTCTTGTTTCTGGAGGTACAGTTATATTTGTCTCAACGAGATTCAAGCACTTTGTGGACACGAGTCTTGTGCGCAAAGACACCATCAGCCCACACTTGTGTCAAGCCATGCTGAATTCCATCTCCTGCCAGAGAGTTTCTGTAGATTCCCCCTGCACTGAGCAGGAAGCATGAAGCTCACAGCATGGCTAAAAGCACAGACAACTGAGCCAAACATAGCTAGATTCAGATTCTAGGTGCATGGGTCCCTGGACACATGCGTTCGGAACCATTCTCAAGGCCAGACAAGAGTCTCTGTACATTCCACTGTGTGTAAGTTAAATGAAGTGGTGCATACTGACCATATCCAGCATCTCTTTAGCATCTAAGAGTTACAAAACTCAGTGGTCAGATGATAACAGTACAAAGAGAGCACTGAGTGGAAAATAGGAGCTGCAAAAGTTGGCCTTTCTAAGTAGTTATAAATTATTCTCATTACAACCTGCTAGGAATGTCTCAGATAAGCAAAAATACATGCAAGGTATTGTTCTCTACCTTCTACTCATCTTCCCCACGGGTCTGTTAGGGTCTGAAGCTAGAGTAGGTTCCAGCCATGGTGGCTTGGGACACTGGGATGCTCTGGGCATGTGCTGTGGAGAGAGATAAGGCAGCTTGTGGGCCAGGTGGAGCACCCAGCAGTGGTGACCTTGTAACTCACAGGCTGGCATCTTCTGAAATGCGTTCCACGGTGAAAGAGGCAGTAGTTCCTGTTCCCTCTCTATCAATACTGTGGCACAGGGGTGGGGACCTGCTTTAAGGGAAAGCACTTGCCTAGCTTATGCAGGGCCCTGCGGTCAGTTGATTCCCAGCATGGGAAACAGTGTGAGGGAGCAGAGCTGCAGCTTTTCTCCCCTCCCCCTCGGTACTTTAGAAAGTTAAATCATGCTTTATGCCAAAAGGGGATTTCAATTTATTTATGAGCAAAAATATTGTACAAGGTGCAGAGTAAACAAAAAAAATTGTAGAAATGGAAATTAGACCGAAATACGTGAAACAGGGGGGCAGCAGTGTTCTTAACCAAACTGCATGCTGACAATGTAACACAGCTTTGAAGGATAGGCTAGAGTTTGCGCTTCCTAACATCATAAATGAAAACTTAAGAAAAACAAAGCACACCTTTAATCCCAGCATGTGAGACACAGAGGCAGGTGGATCTCTATGAGTGTGAGGCCAGCCTGGTCTACAAAGCGAGTCCAGGACACCAGGGCAACACAGAGAAATCCTGCCTCAAAAAACATACATACATACATACGTACATACATACATACATACATACATACATACATACATACATGGAAAGAAGGAAGGAAGGAAGGAAGGAAGGAAGGAAGGAAGGAAGGAAGGAAGGAAGGAAGGAAAAAAACTTTCATAATTGCTATTTGTGACAGGGGCAGCCAGCCCTTGTTCTAAGAAGAGAACTTTCTCCTTGAGAGGATAATACTCCACACAGACACATAGCTATTACAGCTGTCACATCACACTCAGAGCCACTATGAGTCACTGCAAGCAGCCAACAATCACACCCACTGTTTTTAATATAAAAAGGATTGAAAGTATGATTAGTAAAGTCTAGCAATTCAAGGAAGTTGAAAGTTGTGTGAGTGTCCAGACCTTGGAGTTCAAAGTACATATGGTAGT
>JADRCD010221790.1:0-11841 GCA_019843815.1 Montemys delectorum | reverse complement strand
AGGAAGGAAGGAAGGAAGGAAGGAAGGAAGGAAGGAGAATGGTTAAGGAAGGGGGAAGGGGCCAGGCCCAGCTGGACACCCTGGAAATCTCTTTCCGAGTTTTGGCACCAAATGTTAGAAGTCAGTAGAGGAGAATACAAGAGTACTCAGTTCATCCCCAGGAGGGGCTAGAGCAACACTTTGCTGGCCTGAGAGATTGACATCCACAGACATTGCGGCTGGGCTCCATATCCAAGCGTACAGGAGAACATGGTATGCAGGCTCTGGGAATGAGTTTTTGTTCAGACTCAGAAGATGCAGGGTTGGTAAGCTGTGAGATGCATTAGGTGGCCTGCTTTGCAGTCTCTGGGCTCCAGACATGTGATGGGGGTGGTAGCTTTCTGAAATTCCATGGAGTGGGGCAATTTTCTTGAAGCCTTCGGCCTGCTTTATAGTCCTTGCTTTTGTAGGGCGGGTCCTTGACTAGCTTCATGGACTAAGGTATTGTTCCTATTTTCTCTCTTTCTTTCCTGGTAAAGCCATAGAGAGGTGCCAGTTTTCTTAAAACTTGGTGACTTTTTACTTAGAACCCCCTAGGTTTTTAATCATGTGATAAAAATCACACTCCAGCAGTTACCTTGTCTGCTCATGTCTCCCTAACTCCTAAGTCCACTTATTTCCAGAAATAATAGAGCTTAGCTTCCAAGGCTGGGATGGAAATACATCAGACTATCCTGCCATTGCCTTGGATGGTCTGTGTGCAATACTGACAGGACAACCAAACAGCCCCATGGAGCAGTCCATAAGTGAAGAACTGAGCTTTCCTCCCCACATCCAGCTGGCAGATGTCTGTCTGCAATCCTGGCCAATGCCTAACCAAAATCTCTGGAAGGCCCGAGATAGAGTAAGCTCCTGAGCTGCAGGCCTCCTCACCATGGCACTCGTGTGGTCAGCGCTTGCTACTTTGTGAGTTCTTTTTACTCTCACCCTTCTCCACCCCACTTCTTATACCCTGACAACCACCTAACACCAAATAGGAGAAGGAAAAGGATAGAAGGGGAAGGGGCAGATATTAGTATTAGACTACTTGCTGCTAATTAGGGACATCTAGTTCTTGGGGCAAATTTGACCTTTGCTGTCAGGATATCTAATTTCTTCTTATTGTTTCTTCTTTGCACAGGGCTTCTTAACAAACAACAGCAACCAGCCAACAACCCACCACATCTCTTAGGGCCCTAACACTTATACAGCCTCTGAAGAGTTCCCAGAATTACAAACATAATTGCAGAAACCATCTGCTGCTGGCAAAACCATGCCTCTGCTGGAGCAAGAGGCAAATCATAGTCAGCTCCTGGGGGCAGTTTGTAGCAGCACCTGGGATTAAAACAAAAACTTATTCTTATAATACTTCTATGTTTTTAAAGAAACCAAAAAATTCATACTACATACTAGTGAAATAATGAACTTTTGTGTTTAATGTTCCTGTGTCTTGGGTAATTTTTTATGCAGCCATAGGTAATACACCCATAAACAAAATAATTACTATAAATAGAAAATCCAAATGAGCCAAAGAATTAGAGTGTTTGTGTATAACTGGAAACAAGTATAACAAATGGATATTTGGTTGTTCCCAAGAATGAATCTTTCCCAGTAAAGCCTGTGTGTTTCCAGTGAAGAGAGCATCAGGTTTCACTGTGACCCCTGAAGCCCACACCTAACCCACTGACATGGGTTTCCCAATGTTTGGCCAACAACAGTAAGTTCAGGCTTGGGTTTCTAAGCCTAATCTCTCGTAATTAGCCCTTTCTGCCCAAACCTGCCCATGTATCCCTGGCGACTGTGAGAAACTCCACCTGCACAAGCTACCAGGAGACTCAGGGCCTGGAAACATCCAGGGAGGTCCATTAGGGTAGCAGTGCCAGTGGCAGGCTGGAAAGAACAATCTGAGGTTGATTTCTGGACATGGCATTCACTGTTTAAAGTTTCACCTACTCATCCAGATCTAGAGGTGAGTCTAAGAGTTCCTCCAGACTCAGTGACTGGAGATCAAAGAGGAACAACAGGGTTAGAACCAACACACAGAGTGACAGGCCTGTGAACAATTGAGGGGGTCACCGGGGGACGCAGTATGGTCTGACTGTGTCCCTATGAAGTGATAAAGTCATAACCCACAGCTCATGGAAACACACAGAAAATGAGCAACTTTAGCTCAAATCCAGCATGACAGGTCTTAACAAATACTAGGAATCTAGACAGAAATGAATGGGACATATAGAGAAGATGGGAAGATATAAGGAAGACACCAAACAACACCCAGGGCTGTCAAGAACCAGGTGAAGGGCAGGTTACATAAGAACAGGCCCTCGCCCCTGCTGCCATGTTGGAATCCTAGCCAACAGAACTGTCAGACTGTATATGTTTGTCGTTGAGGGCTCCAACCTGGGTCACAGAGGTCCCGGGAAATGAACACTGGAGGTCTGTCTGCTGTGGCTGATAACAGTGTCCGCCTACTGTTAGAAATAACTCTATCCAGACTGCTCTGTGGGAGAGGTACAACAGTGAAAACTGCATACATTGAGGCATCCTTCCATTGCCTTGGAAATACACTGGGACATCCATCATTGTTTTGGAACACCAGTTGTGGAGGAAGCTACATGTAATACTGACTGGACATCCAAACAGCCACATCCCTCTTCCTGGGTACAGAGTTGACAGGGCCCCCATTTCCTTTCACAGTGTTTATGCAATGGGATTACTATACCGTTTCTGAGAAAGCATTTGGTAGTGACCACTGCAGGAAAGATGAAGTTTCTACTGCCCAACAGGACCTGATTTAAGACCATTAGTGAGTATCTCAACTGCTCTCTGCAATGATTCCCCTGACATCATGGTAGAGTAACAGGTTCTCGTGTGCTTATGTCCATAAAAATTCCTAGAAGTTTGTGAGATTTCTAGGGCTCTCTCAGATCTTTAGAGCCAGGCTCTTGAAGGTAGGACTTAGAAGTCTCAAATGACCCTTCCTATTTATATGCACTTCCTTTTCCTTCCTGCAGAGCACTGTCATGGACAAGTTGGTCATCTCTCTTTGACAAGATACTGTTGAAAATGACAGCTTAAAACACATGATCCTACCTTGGTGATACTTTATTGGGGCAACAATTCAGTCTCTGTGAGTTAAAGACAAACTAATGAAGAACTAGCTGGTATGTTAGACTTCGGCAATCAGGTGGTAGAGACACTGGGCACATTTCTTCTGGGTCAAAAAGTTGTCTCTACTCTCTGTCCCTAGGTATTTCTGATGACCAAATGCATGTGCTGGTACCAGACAGTGGTGACTGTGAATCAGGGCCAAGTGGTACACAAAGAGCTTTGACACTGTGTGGTGTGTGTGTGTGATGAAATATTGATAGATTTATTTCTATTGGGAAAGCTGTGCTGGGAGAAACTATGGCTTTATTTCAGATGTGCCTTATCCAACAGCAAACAAAAGCAATGCAGAAAACAAGCACCAGGGACGATTCCCAGCAGCCCCTGCCTCCTTTGCTGTCACTCCTGTTCTCACAGGCCATCGAGATGCCAAGCAGTGTGTGGGATTTAAGAGATGGAATTTTGAAATGAAAAAAATTGAACACCATGAGCTTTCTTTTCCTGGAAACCAATGGTTTGTAGATTGAAGAGGGCTATTGTCAGAACAATGCTGATCTTGGAGAGAGTTCCTTCCACTCACTCAGATTGCGTTTAAAAATCCTTAAATAGATGCTGTTCTTCTGCATGTGTATGACGGGGAGACAGGACATTGTTTTCAGCCATAGTGAGTATTTTAAGCATGCTATTTCAAACTTGGTAAAGGAACTCTTCGACATGTGTTAAGTAGAGCTGTCTCAACAGTATTAAGGTAAGTCTTTAAAGACAGCAGGAAGTACCAGCTTTCATTCTGAAGAAATAAGCATAGTCTAGCTTGATGTCCTTTATGTACCATTGGGTCTTTTTGTATCTCTGTATTACTATATTTATCTATCTATATTTGACATTTATATACTACATATTTTAAGATGAATCCGTTTTTATTTCATGTGTATGGGTCTTTTGCCTGCTTCTCTGTCTGTGTCCTATGTAGATGCCTAGTGCCTGCAGAGGCCAGAGGAGGATATCAGATTCCCTATGAATTATATATGATTGTGAGCTGCCACGTGGGTGCTGAGAACTGAACCTGGGCCCTCTGGAAGAGCAGCAAGTGTTTCTAATGGTTACGCCATCCCTCTAACCTCTACATGCAGCATATTTGATACTTAAATATGACGATATACTCTGAATAGACTTCCAATTGTTAAAACTATTTTGACTTTAATATTCTTGAAGTCCTGGGGATAAGGCTCAGAACCTCATGGATGGGGAACGAATCTTTATTGCTGAACAACATCCCCAGCCTGATTGCAAAAATCAAGTAAGTGCTGTAGGTTAAACTTTAGATGTCAAAGAAATTAAACAATGAACCCATGTAAAAACACAATTGGGTGGGCAAAAAGATGGCTCACAGTTAAGACCACCTGCTGCTCTTGCAGAGGACCCAGTACACATATTGGGTAGCTCATGATGGCCTGTAACACGAGTTCTAGGGTATCCGCTGACCTCTTCTGGCCTTCACAGATACCTGCGTGTATGTGATGCACATGCACGCGCGCGCGTGCGCGCGCACACACACACACACACACACACACATACACACACACACACACACACACACAGAGAGTCATACTCATAAAATAGAAAAAGTATTTAAAAAGACAGAGACACAATGTTATGGGAAAGGAAGCACCCAGCAGAGGCATGTTGAGAAGGGGCATAACTGAGTGATTTTTTTCATTGTCTACAAAGAACATATGTGTTACTTCTATATTCAGAAAAAATCAATAATTCTTTGCTAATTTTCCCATGCAGTTTCCTACTTACTTATTTGCATCTGGATGTTTGTTTCTACATAGTTAGAGACTCCTGATAATACCTTAGCAGCTCTTGGGATTCAGCATGGCTCTCATGAAGGAGAAACCATCTCCCATCCTCATGTCTACTTAGGATACCCCAGCTCTGGTTCTCAATGGCTCCTTATACCATTCCCAGCAGGTGCTTCCTGACTCAGAGCAGCATGGATACATGGCTCTTTCCTCAAAGTAACTAACTGATATTTGTTCCAAGAGCTTTGGGAGAAGGGCTCAGAAATATTTGCCCTGGCATTTCAAAATAGCAAAATGCATTTGATCTTCCCTAAGCAATCTGTGGTGTAGGACTGTACTACTATCTAGTTCAAAGGTATGCCTCTCTTGGCAGAGCTTGAAATGTGAACTTATTCAGAGTCAAGAGTACCAGAAAATTGGAACATTGATGTTCTGGTACCCACTTGTTATGCCAGGTGTGTGTTCTTCATTCTCTGGCTCTGGGGAACATTCTGGAAGTACTGTGGCCACATTGACTACATAGTTGACTGAAGTACTACTGCATGGAATATGCCAGGAGGAATGGCCCCCTATTTTAGGAACAACTGTTAAAAGAAACTGGAAAAACAAATTCTTTGTAACTTCCTCTTGAGACTTTAAGAGCGTTTGTTCTCAGATGTTGGGGATTAAAAGGAAAGGTGTTTCAGATGTTGGTCCATGAGGATCCTGAGCTGCAGGCTCTCAACGTGTGGTGAAATAATGCTGTGTACTTCACTGAGGCCAGGCTCTGTTTATATCTCCTTGCTATTAAGGATTCTGCTAACTGAAAACAGCTTCCTTCTTCAGCACCCCGGCAGGCTTTGTTCCATGGCTTCTCCATCTCAAAGTCTCCGAGGGCAATTGCTCTCAAGATTTCTTTTGAGTGATGGGGTGGGAGAAGTGGACAACCCCCCAGCCCCCTCATAAGGAGAGTGAAGTCACACATAAAAGGGAGGCAGGGTTTCCAGAAGGTCAGGTGAGGAAGAATCAGCTTGGCTGTGTGTGCCAGGGTGGCTGGATCAGGTGACAGGCTGGACTGGAGGGTTAGCACTGGCTGCATCTGGTCCCCAGGGACTGGATGCATGCCGTTTCTTCCATATTTTGAACTTGGTTTTCAAGTTGTCATCATAGATGAACAATTGAGGGTCTTGTGGGTGGGTGTGTGTGTGTGTGTGTGTGTGTGTGTGTGTGTGTGTATGGAGTGTGTGTGTTTGGAGTGTGTGTATGTGTATGTGGGGGGGGGGGGGGCTCTCAGTGCTATGATGCTAGGATGGCAGTAGCGACGGATAGGAGATGCCTTGCTCTGATGTCTAAGACATCTTCCCTGTTCTGTTTCATAACTTGCCTTTTAAACAGATACAGAAGAAAATGAAAAGAAGGACAAGCAGGTGGAAAATTAAAAAAAAAATAAACAAAAACATAAAACACACATACAAAAAATAAAAACTCTTTGACAGATTTCAGTTCGTTTTGTTTCCTGTAAAGATCAAATCCCGAAGTTTCCTTTTTCGGCCTTTCAAAAGCAAAAATCTTAAACTAGAATGGGAACAAGTTGGCACTGCCTGTGCCCACGCTGAGTATATGTGAGCCCAGCTGTGAACCAGAGCTGCAGGAGATTTCCTCATGGGCATTGATAGCTGTGGAACAACCTCCCCATACTCTCAGACATTACACTGCTCTCCAGAGACCACACATGAGGCAGGGAGAGGCCTATCAGTCCCTATTATCCATGCTATTCTCTGGCCATTGCAAAGTTGTACCAAGAACACGAGACAGTTTCTTCACAACCTGAAAGTGAAGGAAACCATTAATTTGGTGCCTTAGGCAAGGAGTTCTAATTGATCAGGACTCAAAATATACAGTCTGGATTCTTTCAGTTGATTAAATATGCAGTTCATTAACTTTTCTTTATCTTAGAGCCAAAATCACCAGGACTAAGATAAACAGGAAAATACAGCAGTTCTGAGTTACGTGACCAGACCCCAGTGTCCTGCATCGGACACTTTCCTAGGCAGATAGCCTCTCAAAGCCTTTCTTTGTCAGTATGCTGTAGAATCCACCTGTAGCACACAGTATCATTAGCAAGCCTGGGTCCTGGAAGCATGGTGGGGTATGTGGAAGG
Source organism: Montemys delectorum (assembly GCA_019843815.1). Classification (NCBI taxonomy): domain Eukaryota; kingdom Metazoa; phylum Chordata; class Mammalia; order Rodentia; family Muridae; genus Montemys; species Montemys delectorum. The sequence goes on along the minus strand of JADRCD010221790.1, from coordinate 4,770 downwards.
CTTGACTCTCTCTGTAGCTTGTGGAATAAAGAAGAAGGAAGTGCAAGAGGAGACAGAGAAAGGAATCCTAAGAAATAGATGCAGAGAATGAGCTCTGTGGAGCTGTAAAATCTGGAATCAAGGAGAGGAGAGACAAAGCTGAAGGATGTCAAATAAGCTGGGCGACTCCTTGAGGACAGAAGCAGTGACACCTAGTTCATGCTTGAAAGAAGTGGTTCAGTTCTTTGCCAATGAGGTTTTCTCCTTGTGGAAGCTGCAAGTCTGATCTGTGGGGTCCATGTTACTACACACATCAGGGATCCTCTTCTTGAGGAGACAGAAGCCCAGTTACATTAGTGAGGAAGACTGTAGTGAATTCTGTCTTTATAGAGTTACAAGAGTTAACATAAAGTGGGACCCTTCTGATATAGCACATCGCTATATCAACATTATTTGTACACTTTCCTCCACTATGTATAACCCGAATCATTCCAAGCACACCTACCTGGAATCTCAGAAGTCTATGATATTCAGAAGTAAGGTCTTGTAGATGAAATTAGTTATGCTTCTAGATGATAACATGCTGGGTTCTGATAGAGTTGAAGTCTAATAAATGGTCCCTTACAGAGTCAAGAACAGAAGTGGCCATGTGAGGGTGGAGGGAAAAGTCAGTGTGTGGCTAACGAGTGACCAGGGAACAGAAGAGTCCCCTGGAACCCTCAAAGGTCCTCTGCTCTGCTCTGCTAATGAGAGAACCTTGGTATTTAGACTTTCAACTTCCAGAACCAGAGGAGAATAAAGTTTCTCTAAGCCATCTGGTGTGAAGTAATTTGCATAGAGCTCCTCACAGAAACCAGTTAGATCGGGTGTTTGAATTCTCTGTGTTCTCATGAAGAAAAGTGTACGTCACAAACTGACAGGGGGCCCGCATTAGATAGAGCTTGGTCTCTACAGCAGTTAGAGACTCTGGCTAAGGAACTTCAGTAAGTTCTGTTGACATAATTCAAAGCCATCAGTATCAGTCCCCTGTCTCTGAGTTCTGACCAGCATGAAATTTTCTGACAGTTTTCAAAATTGGAATTTACCCTTGATGCTATCTTTACGTGTAGTCCACTGCTTGTATCCAAATTCTGTTAATTTTTCAAACTTTTTTTTTTTTATAACTCTTCATTTCTGGACCCAGGAAAGGACCCAGATTCTCCTGTAGCATTTGATCTCCGTAATGTGTCTCAACTCTGTTATTCTAAAGCAGCTCACCAGCCTTCAGCATCTCTCCATCTTTGTGGTTTTGCAGACATTGGGGGATTACGCCATCTTTCCTTCATTTCTGGCTGGTCTGATGGTCTCCTTTACAAGCATCCCCTGGAGAACAGGATGATTCACCCCACTACTCTCTTTTGATAATTTTGATATTTTTGATATTTGATATTTTTCACTTGACTAAAACAGAACTAGATAGTTCCTCATTAAATTACAAGTTCCAGCTTTCCCCAGTGGCCCTTCATCTCAGCTCTTCATCCCTGAGTCATGGAGTATAAGATGTGTCAGGTTCTCCTGGGGGTCTTCAGGCCCTCCAGGAAGAACAAGAGTTTCTCTGAGACCACACAAAGGTTCCACCTAATTTTCATAGCCTGTTATCTTCATCTTTAGAAGTAGTTTGATTTTCTCCTTTTTCGATATTTTTCTTTTAATTATCTTTCAAGTGTTCTTCCCAAAGTCTAATAGCATTGTAATTTCTGAAATAGTATTTTTCTTAAACATTAAAAGCTTTTTTTATTATTGTTACTTGTGTGTGTATTTGTATGTGTGTGTACACACACGAGTGCAGTACTTGTGGTAGCCAGAAGAGGGCATCATATTCTATGCTGCCTAGTTTATGTCAACTTGACATAAGCTAGAGTCCTTGGAGAAGAGGGAGGCTCAGTTTGGAAAATGCTTCCACAAGATGGGGCTGTAGACAAGCCTGAAGGAAATTTCTTGGTGATTGATCTAGGAGGGCATTGTGGGTGCTTCTCCTGAGCTGGTGGTTCTGAGAAAGCAGGCTGAGCAAGTCAAGAAAAGCAAACCAGTGAGCAGCACCCCTCCGTGGCCCTATTCAGCTCCTGCCTCCAGGTTTCTGCCTTGTTGGAGTTTCAATCCTGACTTCCTTCAGTAATGAGCAATGATATAGAAGTGTAGGCCAAACAAACCTTTCCCTGTATGCTTTTGGTTGTGGTGTTTCGTGACAGCAATGGTAGCCCCGACTAGGACACACAGCCTGGATTTGGTGGACAGGCAGCTGAGAGCTACTTCGCATGGAGACAACTGAGGCACTCTGAAAGGCCGTGTGGGCTCTTAACTAAAGAACTGTCTCTGCAGCCCCTGAACTAGTGCTTTTCAAGCACCTATCTGTTCATTTAATTAACATGGCTCTTAGGAATAGATCACTTCCACGCCAGAGACCCTCCAGAATGAGTTGTGTGGGTGTGCGATTCCGTTTAAATAACAGGTCTGCTGTTGCTCAAGGCACCGTCAGAATTTGACATGTGCAGAGATTCATAAAGGAAGGAAGAACACTTATTTAAGCCATGAGATTAACAGCTCTTGTGAGATTTAATTAAACACAATTTGAACAACTGCAAAAAAAAATAATAAAAATAAAGCAAAGTAAGGTAAGATCAACAACAAGGAAATGCTGTTAAAACTGCTCAGTCCTAAATTCATAGATCAATTCAGACAGTTGACGCTTCCCGATTTGTCATTTTATAATTTTCAAATCCTTGTTGAGTTTTGTTGATTGTGCATTTTTGCAATTAACTGAAGTTTTCCTTTGGTAGCAAGCACATATATATACAAGTTCTTACACAGATACACACACGGCGGGGGCGGGGGGAGAGGGAGAGAGAGAGAGTTGGGAGATGGAGGAGGCTCAAAGCTGCCACTTTGGAGATGGAAACTGCGCACAGGAAGAGGCTTAGAGGCTGAGGAAGCAGAGAAGATACTGAGAAGAAACAAGGCACCAGGAGCAGGAGGGTGGGCGCGGGGGGCGGGGCCTGACCACCATATTTCTGCCTGCATCAGAGAAAGGAAGAGTTTAAATGAGGGGCAGTGGGGGGCACTCCACATATCAGGAAAATGGTCAGAGATCTGTGAACGTAGTCTATTAAAATCTCTGTAGTACATGATTGTTTAAACAGATGATAAATAGATGATAAACATTATATATCGTGAAAATGAATTATTTATACTATACATGTTTGAAGTGAACATGCAAAGTGCAAAGGAACAGAGGTTATAGAAAAATCGCAGAGCTCTATGGAATCCAGAAAGAACAGAGAACTAGGCCCTGTTTACCCCCAAGCTAAACTTCAGGAATTCTTCAAGAATCTTTACAGCCCTTCCAACACAATGGAAGCTAGCCAGAGGGAAAATGGTTTCCTGGCTAGTTCAAGACTGATTTCTCTATGTTCTGCCACCAAGTATATGGTGTCTCAACAATAGGGTCTTGCTCTGCTTCTGATGGTAACCAACAGCAAAGGCCTGTGTCCTTTGGGAGCCTCTAGGACCTTATTGACTAGTAATGCATGGGGATCTGTCTGTTCCTGGCACTGAGGTTAATAGCTCATGCCTCTGGGAGCATCATTGTCCACCCATGTGGACACTCATTCAAACTCTTCTGCAAAATTACATCTAATAATTAGCTTAAAATTAATAAGGTAAAATGATGATACTAATGATCTTTAAAGAAAATGTACTGGGTTTTCAGAAGCCTTCTCCACGAGTCCTTGGGTTTTCTTTACCCACTCCGTATCCTTCCTTTCTCTCAACCATGCCCACACCCCCCACCTAAATCTTAAACCTCCACACTCCTTCACCCTTTCTTATCATGGATGTCTAACTATCCAGTCATACTATATTTTATATTTGAGTTGGATACCATAAGTTTCCAAATAGTTTTTTCATATACATGTCTCATGCATGCTGATGGGGGAAAAAAGACATCAGTGGTCCATCCATCTCTGGACTCTGCATGCTACAATAAGGACATACCAGGCAAGATGTGCCTACTTCTTGGGTGACAAGACTATTTATGGGGATAACCTCTGCTCTTATGCATGATTGGATTTGAAGCCTGTCGCATAGAAAGAAATTTATACCTGGTACTTTAAACACAGTCAAAACTGTGGTTTACAGTGGTCATACACCCTGGAAGGAACCTAGTGTTATTTTGGTAAATGATCATGTTATCAAACTGCCTTTTAAATATTTATACTTATGCCCATAGATTGTGTTGTGCTGACCTCAGCCGTGGTCAGAGGAGCCTCATAGCATAGAGAGTGATGACATATTTCCTCCAGCAAGGCCACAACTCCCAAACTGTACCACCAAATGGAGACCACATGTTCAAATGCCCAAGACTGTGGAAGACATACTTCATTTCATGACCTTCAAATACTGGTGGCCATAGTGTAACACAAAAGGCATTTAGTCCAACTTCAAAAGTTCCCAAAAGTCTTCCAGTCTTGGCATTTTAAAAGCCCCAAGGCTCTTCTGAGATTCATGTCAATCTCTTAATTGTAACCTCTGTAAAGGCAAAAAGCAAATTATATATTTCCAACATAAAAGGATGCAGAATATACTTTGTAATTCCAAAATGAAGGAATGGGGCATAGTGAGCAAAGGCTGGACCACAGCAAGAGCCAAACCCAAAAGGGCGTGCATCACATCCTCCAGCTCCATGGCTGGTGTCAAAGGACTTAGAGGCTCTGCCCCTCCAAATTGGTCGCCTAGAATATGCTTCTCTCTCTTGGG
>JADRCD010221789.1:4133-25894 GCA_019843815.1 Montemys delectorum | reverse complement strand
TTTTTTTTTTTTTTTTTTTTTTTTTTTTTTTTTTTTTTTTTTTTTTGTCACTAGCTGTCTCCTTGAAATTTTAAAATTTATTTGCATGGCATTTTCTTTTACTTCCATAGTGCCTGTTTTTGAAAATAGCCGTTTAAAGCAGGTAAACACAAATGAAAAGAAAAAAAATCAGAACTACCGCAAACCAACTTTATAAAGTATCTCATTACAGAGTTGGAGAGACGGTTCAGTGTTTAAGAACATATACTGCTCTTGCAAAGGACTGAGTTCTAGCAACTGTTCACTGAGTGGCTCACAGCCACCTGTGCCTCCAGCTCCAAGGAGATCTGGCACCTCTGGCCTGCACAGGCACTGCACACACGTGCACTTGCATACATGCACAAATACATATGAATAAAAATAAGTTTAAAATATTGTTTCTTATGTACAATTATATTTCTTTCTGTGTAACAAGCTCTGGCTATCCTGGATTCACTTTGTAGTCCAGGCTGCCCTCGAACTCATGGAGATCTGCCTGCCTCTGCCTTCGGAATGCGGGACTAAAGCCATACACCACCATACCTGGCCAATGAAACTATTTTAAAATATTTCTTTGGCTTTTAAATTTTTCCCTCCTTCCCCCATTCCTCCACCCCCATCCCTGCCTCTCTCTTTGCAACAAAGTCTCTTAGTGTCCTGGAGTTCACTAGTTAGGCTAGCCTGGCTGGTCAGTGAGTCCCAGGGATCTTTTTGGTTTTACATCCCTAGCACTGGGCTTACAAGTACAGGCCATCACCCTCAGCTTTTTTACATTGGTTCTGTGAATCAAACGGAGCTCTTTGTGCTTGTGTGGCAAGCATTTTACCTGCGGAAGTATCTCCCATTCCTTGCACACTTACCCCCCCCCCCTTTTTTTTTAATGGTAGAGATAGCACCTGCTTTTTTTTTTTCTTTTCCCTTTTTTTTTCTTTTTTAAGATTAATCTATTTTATGTGTATGAGTATACTGTAGCTGTCTTCAGACACACCAGAAGAGGGCATCGGATACCATTACAGATGGTTGTGAGCCACCGTGTGGATGCTGGGAATTGAACTCGGGACCTCTGGAAGAGTAGTCAGTGCTCTTAACCGCTGAGCCATCTCTCCAGCCCTCTTAACTATATTTTTAAAGTGTTCATTGCTGATACAGTTGAAGCTGGCGCTGTGGCTCAGGGGTAAAATACTCACTGAGCGAGCACGTGCAAGATTCCAAATAAAGAAAAACAAACTTCTGTATCCAAAACTCAATGTCAAAATACAGTTGGCTCTTGGACTCTGGCTTTATACCTTATAAACATGTCGGCTTCATGTTGATGCTAATGGATTTTACGTGAACCTTAGAGTTTTCTACATATAAGACCACACCAGGCTGGAGAGATGGCTCAGTGGTTAGAAGCACTAACTACTGTTCCAGAAGTCCTGAGTTTAATTCCCAGCAACCACATGGTGGCTCACAACCATCCTTAATGGGATCCAACACTCTCTTCTGGTGTGTCTGAAGACAGCTACAATGTACTCATCATATATATGTATACACACGCACACGCACACGCGCGCGCACACACACACACACACATATATAATAGAAATTTAAAAAAAAAAAAAGACCACACCAGATGCAAGTAGAGATAGTTTTTACTTTATTCTTCCCGATCTGGATGTTTAAACTTTATTTTCTTGTCTAATTGCTCTGGCTAGTATCACTAAGGCAATACTGTCAGTGATGACAGCCCCATTGTTGCTTGTGGTCCTTAGAACAGAGAGGGAAACATCCCGCCCTTCACAATTAAGCACGGGGTTATCTGTGGGACTTTAGAGAATCATTCTGTTTGTTGTGTTGGGTCCCAGGCTTACTCAGCAGGCTGTGGGGATGAACTGCACTTCCAGCCCCATGTAATTGGGTTGACGTCGGAGCTGTTTCTCAGGCTCAGGGACTTTCATTCTTTTCCTAGTCATGCTGAATGTGTTTTTTTATCACGAGGCACCGCTGGATTTTGTCAAACGCTTTTTCCATAGCTCTTGAGACAATTGTGTGCTTCTGCCTTTCTTCTAACAAGATGTATTGCATTAAGGGCACGTCAATGCCGCTGTTTTTTTCTTTTCCTGTTAATTCAACTTCCCATTTTCATGTTCTTCGGCATTCCAAGCCCCCTGGAGGAACCCACTGGATGATGTCTACAGTAGATATGATTCAGGGCTTAGATGTTGATGGTGATTCCTTATAAAGATTTCAATCTCCTGGGCTTTGTGTCTCATTTGAAGTCCTGGTGATGGCTACCTAGGCCTGATTTGTTTACTATTGTTGAATAGTACAAGGGTGGAACAAGTGTTTAGAGGTGCTTGCATAGCCCAGCTGTGTCAGTACACCACATTATTTTGTTGGTATATGTGAGGCAGTTTCATACTGTGAGTACAATTTTTTTGGAGGGAGGGGAGACTTAACGATATCATTTACATGCTTTTTTAGGGACGATAAACGTATTATGAAGAATAAAGTATGCAGCTCATATTTCTGGCACTTGTAATTGCTATCGATGAATTTTTGTCTTCGAAAATTTGTGTACCTCCAAATTGCTTCGTTCACCATAACAAGATTTGTTCCGTAGTCAGGACCTCCATCACGTTCCGATTTTATAAAGCACATTCACATTAATTGCAGTTTCCCCCTCTCCCAGGCATTTTTCTTCTCCGTGAGGGCCCCTGCACTTGACTGCCTTGCCATTTTCATTGCTGATGTATCTGCTAATTAATGTCCCTCCTCCAAATGCCTGCCCTTTTTTGTTCTTGATTTTGCGGTTGAGCTCCATTTTTTATTCCAGCGGCAATTACCAGGACTTCTCTTCTACTCTTATTGGTCCGTGACCTTCTGTGACTTATTTATAACATTTACATGTTTGTGAAATTGACAATCTGTCCTCTGCCCTCAGTGACCACCATGGATGTAAGCATGGCTTTAAAAAAACGGTTTTTTTTTTTTTGGAAATAGTTGTCTCTCGTGGATAATGTATGCACCAGCTTTTTAAATTCACAGCAAGGGCTCGGATTGTTAGGACTTGATGCTTATAGAGACACATGAAATCTTGTTTATTTTCTATTCTGGAGAGCTACACCTAATCGATTGTTATTAAGTATATGACTCTCCTAGTCCATTAATGTTCACTTGTTCAGCCACAGACATTTAGCAGAGAAACAACGTTCCTTTCCTAATCTTCCAGATTTCCTTTGCTCCTGTGTTGATCACTGTTCCTTTCCCTTTAGATACTGAAGACTTCTTGGCAGAAGGCTTGCAGAATGAGAACCTCAGTCCTGGGGCGCAGGATCAGAGAGTGCACATTCTCCGGGGTTTCCAGCAAATCAAAACCAGGTTTGTATCAGCCAGCTTCATTCTGCTTTTTTAAGTTAAACAAAACAAAACAAAACAAAACAACAACAAAATCTTCTTTACCAGAGCCTACGTTCATGACAACAGCATGTACCCGTCACAGGTTTTCATACTTGGCAGAAATTTATGGATTGATTTGGAGGTGGGTACGGATACTGGGATGTACCAACATGGACACATTTTAGTAATTGTCTTAAAATAACCAGGCCAATTTTAGTTTTGGATTTTAGTCTTTATTGAACACATTTGCGACTGACAGTGGCAGAAGCATAATGGTGAAACCGAGACATGTATGCTTGTTCAGGTAACTAATGAGAAGAAGGGACATTTTCATGGTTTGGGGGTTGACTTTACTTTCATAGCCTCTTCTGCAATAGAAAAGTTAAAATCAGGCCTGGCTAGTCGATTCTTTGACAGTACCAATATGCGATGGCCCCAGACTGGGTAGGAACATTGTACTCATTAGGTTTTTAAAATAAGGAGCTCAGATCTCATTTGCAGCTTAGAATCTGAACAGCTAATAGCTGCCGGGAGTGCACACTTCCTTAGGGGAAGAAGAAGTCAACATTTCCTTTATAATCCATTTCCTGACTGGCTTTTCGTAAAGCTGGCAACTGCGTGGGTGTCGGGCACAATCGAGTGCTCCTCTGTCCTTTGCCACCTGGGTGCTGCGATACTGATTCAGAAGGCTTGATCGAGTGCTCCTAGAGAGCATCTCCAGGATTAGGGCTAGATTTGCATGGCCAGTCGTTCTTAGCTTCTACATTCAAAACTGGTGGAAACTTCTTAGACACAGGGAATTCTATCCTTTGAAGGGCACAGCCAGAACCTACTCCCTGCAGGAATGTGAGAGACCCTCACGAGGTGCCCTGCTGGATCTTAATCGACCTTTCCTGCTGGCTAATTAAGCATCACTTTTACTCAGCAACTGGGGACTGGGTAATTATCAGCCTGGGTTGCCCTGAATAATTGAAACAAGTAGAATGCTGAAGATGGGTACTTTCTTTTTCCTTCTCTCTCTCTCTCTCTCTCTCTCTCTCTCTCTCTCTCTCTCTCTCTTAAAAAAGTGGGGGTATCTAATTTTTGGTAGGCTGTAGAGTATTGAAATCAAACTCTTGAATTGTGTTACTTCGTTAATAGATAAGTTTAGACTTAGTTATGCACATGGAGGCTTGGCTAATGAATGGCCCATAGAATTCCTTTATTTTCATGAGTTAGCTTTTGTATTACCATAAGGATCATATGAAAGTAGAATTTTAAATTCTATTACAGAGAAAGAGGGAAGCCCTGAATATAATAGTGAATATAGTTGTTGTTGTAAAATATGTGATATGGGAAGCAAATACAACTTTGTCGATTTGTATAGACAAATATACATATATTTTCATATTTATATCACAGCACTAGGAAAGATCTCAGTTCCAACATTAAGTGGGCAGATAACTTTCTTTTTGTTTTTTTTCTTTTAAATATCTTCTGCATATGTGTATTTTGCCTGCATGTATGTTTGTACACCACATGCTTGCCTGGTGCTTATAGCAGTCAGAAAAAGATGTTGAGTCCCCTGGAACTGGAGTTACAGCCATGAGCTGTTATGTGAATGCTGGGAACCAAACCAGGTGTTCTGGAAGGAAGGGTAGGAGCCATCCTCCAGGCCCCTCATAGCTCTCCTCAATCTTCTCTTGAAACACACGCACACACACACACACACACACACACACACACACATACACACACACATACGCATAGACACACACACATGCATGCACACACACACACACACACACACACACACACACACACACACACTCGAACAGCCCCACCCCTCATGGGATAAAGAAGGCTTGCAAAGAACATTCGTGTGGTTTGTGGGTTAGAGATTTGAAAATAACAGGTGGGCACTTTAGGGAGCAGAATTGATGAGGGCTTTCTGTTCATCGATTTGTTGCTAGAAAGATGACGCTTTATTCGGGATTTCATAATTATCCGATGGCTGAGGAAGTGAGCACCCAGAGGTTAGATACCACACTAGAAGGTGGAGAAAGGAGGCTTTCTTCTAACCAGATCTTGGGGTTGCCTTCCACCCACCTCTTCAATCACAGTGTTGCTAATAGAATCCTTGTTTTCCTGAATCTTCCTAATTCGGCCACATCACCTCTATTATTCCATTTGTGTCTGGCTGATGTTAGGCACTTCTATGTGTTGATACCAAGTGGTTTCAAGATTCTGAAAAACTGCCCAAGTGCCAGCAGTTACTCATATGGCATGACCGTTGGACCTACCCACCTCCCATCCCCCCCAAAAAAGTAAGATGTAAAGAACAATTCAAAAATGACCAGATCTGAGAGTTCATTATACATGAGGAATTCTGGAGCATCAGAAGGATTATTGGAAGCCATTTCAATTGTTTCATCTTTAGCCACAGTAAGGCAATAATGCTTTCTCGGGATTTGGTAAATTGGGGTGTGTCTGTGCATTATATGTATTCACACACACTCCTGCTCTGTGGTGTGTTTGTGGCTTATATGTTCCTTGACTCTCTCTTCACGTTTCACTGCTGAGGAACACAAAGGGTGACAGGAATTAAAAATGGCCCTTCCTGAGCCTCGGAAAACCCTCGGGCCTTGGTCCTAGGCTTTAATGGCTGTCTCAGATCCAGTGGTACATGCCGTGCTTGTGGAATTGTTTGAATTGGCACACCTGACTCTATCACTACTGGTTGGCGATGGTGACCACAGAAAACGATGGTCGTGTTGACTCTGCAGTGTCCCTGACCTGCTCATCAGTGTGTCACCATCAATTTCAGCTCTAGGCTCACTGTGTCCTTGCCATGCTCATAAATGTATCAGCATCAATATTATAGCTCTAGGCTTACTTCTCAGGCTTACGAACAACTCGGGAGTAAGATTTCTGTATCTACAGCTGCACTGTTGCCCTTGAAAGTGTTCCAAGGAAGGACAGCGTTCTTCACGTAGAAGAAAACAAATATGGACGGCAGTCTCTATGACTCCTGGGAAATGAAGCTTGGTTGTGGTGTTTGATGCCCTGAGCTATGTGTTTTGTGGCTGTCTGTCAAACTGCCTCCTCTTCTCCTCAAAACGGACAGCTTCCACATTCCGAGTCCAGGTTCTCATTGAGCACTAGCAGTACGCTTGGGACAAGAGACTCTTCCAAGAGCCAAGGCTCTTCCTTATGGTGGTGGTCACGGCAGGATTAGCTCCAGATGTGAGATACGGGGATGAAACAGATATGAACCACGTTCAGAAACTTGATGACGTACCTACGCATTTGGAGAAACAGTGGGGCGTTTCTTCTGCGTTTGATCCAGTGGAGAGCATCTGCCAGCAATCATACACTGAGAGTGGAGGCAGGGATAAAAACCAGAAGATTTTTGTCAGTGAGATAGAGATAAATCCCCTCTGGACGGCCCTTTTGGGGACTCCTCACTTACATGTTCCCTGTCGGAAGTGGAGGCCAGGGCCAGTGGACACAAACACAGTGTATTGTTTCCTTCGGTGAAACTTAATAATACCGAAGGAGTTGCAACAGGAGACAAGTGGATTTATAAGATGCTTAAATGGAAGAAAAAAAATAAAGAAATAACTTTGTGTAACAGGTTTATGGCCCAAACTCTGCAAAACCCAGGACATTTAAAATACAGACAGAAAACATATCTGTTAACAGGTTTCATTGTGGGTGGCGGGTCCTTTCCTCTTCATCAAACAGGATATAGTATTCTCAAAAATCTTGTAAAAAGAATTTTGATTTTCTTCAGGAATTCTAGATTTTTTTCTTTTGTTTTTCTTTCTTTCTTTCTTTTCTTTTCTTTTTCTTTTTTTCTTTTTTGCTTAACATGAATTTAGTTTAAAATCGGATTTAATCTAACAATATCTATGTTTCTGACATCTTTGTGTGATAGAAAGAAATACATGTTAGTCTGCTGGAACCCTCAAAAGTAAGCACAGGTTTTTAAGTAGTATGCGGCAAATATCGTTACCATTAATTGCATACTTTTAATATACTTAAGTATTTGTTGCTGAGCTTATAAACTCCCCAAACAAAGCACAATTAAAATGAAGGGTTTTTGTTTTTAATCGAGAAAACTAATGTTTAATGTGCTATTTGGACAATTGTGTATTCACAAGTTTAAAGATTTGCTTACATCTTTCTTCCCTTTAATCCTAGTGCACATGCGTGTGTGTATGTGTGTGCGTGTGTGTACCTGTATGTGTGTGTATGTGTGTGTGTATGTGTGTGCGTGTATGTGTGTGTGTATGTGTGTGTATGTGTGTGTGTGTGTACCTGTGTTTTACCTGTGTGTATATCTATGCATCACTGTGTACAGAGGTCAGAAGATGACATCAGATCTCCTGGAACTGGAGTTACAGAGGGTTGTGAGCTGCCATGTGGGTGCTGGGAATTGATCCTGGATCCTCTGAAAGAGCAGCCAGTGTTCTTTACCACTGAGCAATTTCTCTAGTCCATAATTCTGCTATTTATCACAGAGTTTTCATGCCAACGAAGGAAAACATGAGCACCAGATGACCTGTTTAAGTTTAACTAGCTCCGAAAGGCTCCAACTCTCTCTCTCTCCCTCCCTCCCTCCTTCCCTCCTTTCCTCCTTGGTTCCCTCCCTTTTTCTCCCTCCTCTCCCTCTCAGAAAAACAAAAACAAAAACAAAAAAAGCATAAACAAAAACAATAGGGGGAAAACCCCAACCAAACTAAACACACCCACCTCTAGATACAAAAGAGAAGCTCTTCTGTTTCCATTCCCACCCTTCTATTTAGAAGGGAAGGAGGGAGGGAGAGAGGGAGGAGTGACCTGGGAGGTGGCCCAGTGGGTCAAGTGCTTTTCCCCAAGCTGACAACTTCAGTTCAGTCCCTGGGAACCACACAGAAGGAGAGGGCTGACTCTCAAATGTTGTGCCAAGGCCTATACGTGGCACATGACACTCATACGAAGTAAATATAAATGTAAATAACTAATTCTAAAACCAACTGAAAGGAGGTAAAGAGGACTGAAGGAGGACTGTTGTAGCTTTGTGATGGGGTACTGGTCTAGCTTTCATGAGGCCCTGGATTCTGTCACCAACACCAAAGTTAGACACACAAAACCAAAAACCTACAGGAACGTCGGACTCCCCCTCAACTAATTGGTTAGCTGTGTGTCAAGTGTGTGTGGAGATGTATGCCATTCAGTGAGTGTATACAGAAATCTCACAGCAGTGCAAGATTTTGGGGGACTTTGCTTCTGTGGGCCAAGGGCTTGTTGTTCTCACAGTCTGAAATGCTCCAAGGGAGACCGATTCAGCACCACCTCCCACTGGCTTCTTGGCTTAAGCTGGAGGATTATCTGATGACCTGTGTTCTTGTATGGAGAGCTTCTATCTTTTCAGAGCAACCTTGATGAGCATCATTCTCATTTTAATTTTATACTAATGTTTATCTTATTTATTCCTTCATTTGTGGGAGGTATTTGAGGCTGGCTCCAAGATTAAATTACCCCATTCCTTTTCTTTTACACGGGGCTGCTGCAATGGGCATTAGTGAGTAGATTTCCCCTTTGGGCATCTCATAAAATAAATATTTTATACGAGTAATTCAGAGATGTAATAATATTTTCATATTTTTTATGCTAACTAACAAGATTTAAACAGTTTAGACGGAGAAATTTGTTTCTTTTTTATTACCTCATTTATTTGTGTGTGTGTTTGTGTGTGTTTGTGTTTGTGTGTGTGTGTTTGTGTATGGGGTGTATGTGTGGTGTGTGTGTGTGTTTATGTGTGTGTGTTTGTGTGTGTGTGTGTGCATGTGTGTGTGTGTGTTTCTGTGGGGGGTATTGGTGTGTGTGTGTGTGTGTGTGTGTGTGCGCATAGAAGTGTCATGTTGTGCCATGGGTGTGCGTGTGGAGGACAGAGGACAATCTGGAGTAGATTCCCTCTTACCATGTGGCTCCCAGGAATCAATCTCAAATAATCAGACTTATTTTGTTTTGTTTTGTTTTTTGTTTGTTTTTTTTTAAGACAGGGTTTCTCTGTGTAGCCCTGGCTGTCCTGGTCACTTTGTAGACCAGGCTGGCCTCGAACTCAGAAATCCACCTGCCTCTGCCTCCCAAGTGCTGGGATTAAAGGTGTTTGCTACCACTGCCTGGCCAGGCTTCCTTTCTCTGTCTGTCTGTCTGTCTATCTGTCTGTCAGTTTCTCTCTCCCTCCTTCCGTCTCTCTTTCTTTCTTTTTCTTCCTTCCTTCCTTTTTTTTTTTTTTTAAAGAAAACGCTATTTGTCTATCTATGTATCTATGTCTCTATCTATCTTAAAGTTGGAAACTTGCATGTCATGTGTGGTCATAAGGACCATGCTAATCGTATTCCAATTTTTAGCTACTGAGCAGGTCCATGTTGCTGCTGCTGCTATTGTTGTTGTTGTTGTTATTATTATTATTATTATTATTATTATTATTATTATTATTATTATTTAGAGATGGGGGGTCACATATAGCCCAGGCTGACCCTAAAGTTGCTGTAGACTTGAGGATAACAGTAGTAGTTGGGGGCAGACATGATCAAAGGAAATTCATGTATAAAATTATGAAATAAAGAAAAGAATAAAATGGTGCTGGGTGTGTGGAGCATGCCTATAATTCAGGCCTAGGGAGGCAGAGGCAGACAGACAGCCACAGTTTGAGACCAGCCTCAGCTACATATTGATTCCCTGATCATCTAGGGCTAGGATTCATTTAGCCATGTACACCTATACTCTCAGCTCCTCTCAGGAAGTTGAGGCAGGAGGATAGCTTGAGCACAGGTGTTAGAGGTCAACATCATGAAACCCTATGTCAAAAAGAGAAAGATGGAGGAGAAGGAGGGAAAGGAGCAGTGGGAGGAAGGGAGGGGGAATCTTGCAGTGTGACCCAGGCATCAAGCAGTTGGTGGCTCTCACCCATCGGTGGTCTAAACCATTAGAATCTCTTTGGTAAGCTGAATGCTACCATTTAGCTAATGAGTCAGGTCCCCGAGACTTGCTTTCCTCTGCATAGAATCTTGAGTCCTCATTATCACCCAGGGACATTCCGATTAGCTCTTTGGTATGGATTGGTCTTTGTCTCGGAAAATCCTCAGTGTCAAATTTTTAATGCATGAAGCTTTCCTGTGGTCTGTACATGAAGACTGGTATTCCGTACATTGTGTGAAGAGATCATTTGTATGAAAATGCCGTCTTCATTTCGGGACCATTTGCTTTGCCCTTGATTTAAGTCTCATTAGGTCCCCAGCTAGTTTTTTGACTCAGAGCTATGCTGAGTTTTTTCTGCCTATCAAAGGCCAGTGTGTGTGTGTGTGTGTGTGTGTGTGTGTGTGTGTGTGTGTGTATACTCTCACACGAGTGCGCGTGCATCTACTGTTCATCTGTTTGTGGGTTTCCAGGAACCTTGTGGCTTGGAGCCTTTCTGGTTGTGGTTTTCTGTAATTTGCACGCTTCCCTTATTTCTGGTATGGACTCACCCTGGAAACTGCTTTTCTGTGTTGCAGTCAAATTGGAGCAGGGAAGCACAAGAGAGCTCTGGGTCAACTGACAGGAGCCAGGCTCTTTGTTCTGATGTTATTTCTATAACCTTGCCTGAATCTCTCAAAGGTTCTAACGATGATCTTAGATCTCAGCTTCCTTTCTAGATTGCCTGTTGGAATCTTTACACACACACACACACACACGATATATATATATATACATATATATATACATATATATATATATATACACACACACACACATAAGTGTTATGAAAATGCAAGCATGTTACTAGAAAAATAAATGTTTGTTTAAAAATAATGCAGGCATTGCTAACCAAACCTTGAAACCTCGATTTGATTTCTTGTATGATGTCACCAAGGGTTTTTTTTTTTTCCCCCAGTTTGAAAAATGATTCAGGAAACTTAATTTCTTGGGATTTCCTTTGGTCTCATGATCCTGTTTAAAATGAGTTGAGCCCAACATGGGGTTTTATCATTGCACCCCTCGAACCATTTCTTCTCTGTGAATCTGTTCTCCTACTGCGAAGCCTCATCTCATCTCCTGAAGTGCAGTGCTAGCAGGCTCGATAATGAACCCTGGTCCTTATCACGCTCAGCAAAGGGCTCAGAGAAGACAGAAAAAAATCAATCCCCCAGGAACCTCTGCCTGCTCATATCCATATTTAACCCCCGTGCATTTAAAATGGAAATGAGATATCTCAGGGCTTCAGTTTTTTGATTTACACCAGATGTCACCACCTCCTTGGCAATGGAAATGTTTTACAGACCAACCGCTGACCCATTTGGGAAGATCTCAGTCTACCACCCCCAGGCTGATGTCGTTTCTTCCTATTTCTTTCTAACTGTTCGGCACTGTCTTGTGATAGCTTTGATTTTCCAGGCTTCAAAGGGTGCCCCTTCCAGAGCCAAACTTTTGAAGAGGGAAAGAAATACCAGTTTAAGAGGACAGGCAATGAAGGAACAGCTACCCCTGTCTGCGACTGGTGCAGTCAGGCGATTAATAGCGAGTTTGCAAGCTAGGAGTAGTAGGATCTTGCAAAGCAAGGACACTCCAACATGATGCTAGTGTTGTGTGCTATGATATTTGTACCTGCAGTGACCCAGTCAATCCAGCTTCTACCACTTTTATTGGGAACACACTATGGCCAGTGCAGGATGAATAATTACACTTTTAAACTCAAGTTCCCTCTTGACTTTGTGAGCTTTGTGAAGGTTTTCACTATAATTTACAAAACAACAACAACAACAACAACAACAAAAAACCATTTGTGCTCACATGCCCTCCAATTAGCTATTTCTCTAATTAACTAAGTGACTCATTTGTGAATCCTGCCCTAACCACAAGGCCCATTTTATATCTTGTGAATTGGGACTTATCGTATCTACCAAGCGCTTTGTGTTTTTTGTTGAGAAAACAGATGCCCAAGACATTACTCAGAGTAGCAGAATTAATAAAAGATTAAGATGTAGAATTCAGGATGTCTAATTGGCTAATTTATTCAGCTAAATCATTAAAAATGAAATGGTATCTTTCAAAAGATTATTGGTTCAAAAGAATTATTGACAATTGCTGAAGTCTAGTTAATTATAGTCATACAAAGTGTTGATGAGTGAAGTTATACTACAGAGCTCATGCCAGTGTAACACGGACAGATGGATACTATGTAACCAAGCAAAAATATCAAGCTATGAATCAGGAGTTTAGGTTGTGGCTAGATATGGGACTTCTTTCAACTTTTATGCATATTTGAAATTTTTAAACACAATACTATAAAATATACAGTTGGCTTCACTTGGCAATTTAGAAGCCACTGACTTTATTCACTGTGGTCTTGGAAAATCACAGACTTCCCTAATTTGAAATGTAATAACACATATTTGAGGTTTTTAAGAGTGATGGTTTTCTAGGAATAACCTTATTATTTTTTGGTTGATCTTGAGCTCGGGGGTAATCTTCTAGTTTGTTATTACTGAGATAAGTAACAGAAGGGAACTAACTTCTATACTTCTTTAAAACTTCTAGGCTAGCAATTATTGAGAGCTGAAATTCAATTCAAACATTCTGCCCAGGAGATCGCGAAATTTTGATTTTTTTTTAAAGGAAAGGCAATTTCTGACTTTTCTCATAAATTTGATAAAAGGAAAGCTAATATGAGATTGGTAGTCCAGTAGGAAATGGAAGTCAATTTTACATTTTTTAAATCATTTTATAGTATTAAAAATGACAGAGGTCAGAAATAAAGCCCTTATTCTTTTATTGAACTAGAATTGAAAGTGGCAGAAAATCATTTTGGCCCCAAGTGCAGTAAATGTTATCACTAAAACATGTTCAGGGGATATTAGGACAGTCTCTCAAGCACCAGAGACGAGACTTCACAAAACAAAAACTGATTCTTTTTCTGTCCTTATCTTGAAGTTATTAGATGTACAGGAGATGAAAGTATCCTGTTTCTGAGAGGACAGGGGATGGAGTCTGCATTGAAAACCCATAATGTCTCCATTCAGGAGAAGCAAAATGCAGCAAATGGGATTCTCTGCAGGGAGGTCTGAGGCACGAGGGCTCCTGAGCTAGACTCGGGGCTGTGGGATCCAGGACCAGAGAATATTGTACTCACAGTATTGTGAGATGCTGGTGGAAGTGGGGGGGGGGGGGGGAGGGAAGTAATGCTATTTGTTGAAAGAACTTTCAGGGGAGGTGGAGAGATGGCTCAGTGGCTGAGAGCACTGGCTACTCTTGCAGAGGACCTGGGTTCTATTCCCAGTACCACACAGCTCAGAACTGCCTGGAGATCTGATGCCCTCTTCTGACATAGATGCACATGTAAGCAGAATACCCACAGACATAAAGTAAAATACAAATATTAAAAAACCGTCAGAAGAGTCTATTTAATAAGGAGATTAAACAGGAGCTGCCAGCAGTTACTTTGTCTTGAGAGCCTGGTAGGAGTGAGATCTGAGAAGTCCATCTGGGAGAAACCAATCATTTTGGAGTGTGCGGTGTGATTATGCTTCAGAATTTTGTGTAAATGAAGCAGGTTGGCAGGCATATGTTTGCTGATCCAAAAAATGATTAAAATTCAGAATAAGTGTGACTCTTGTGAAATTAAGTTTTCAGGTTCCAGCCAGTGTTCTGTTTGGCCATATGGTATAACGAGAATTAATTGCTGTTCCCAGCCTCTTATTCTCTTACTGAATACTTAGGTGTCCCATTTGAAACACGAGAGAGTCCACAGACACACTTAATCACACGAGATAGCTGTCTGACAAGTCTGGGAAGGGTGTGCAGCTAACAGTTGCTTAGAAGAAACTTCTACGGCATTCTTGCTCCCTTCCCTTGCACGAACTCCCACTCCGTGCTCTTACACACATGCCCATGCACACACAGTTAGGAAACAGATAGGTGGGTAGAAATGGATGAAAGAGTGTCAGAAGAGACCAAGCAAGGAACAGTCTTTGCTCTTTGCCCATGTTTAGCTCTTTGCTTCTCCTGGAACCCTGATAATGCAGAGTCTCAGGCCCCCGGCGAGCAGACCTACTGAGTTGGAATCTGCACTTAATGACTTTTATCTAACATTCTAGTTTAATCTATGATGAAAAGCTGCAGGAGTCTCGTCTGCATCTCGTGGGAACATACACACCAGCCATTCCCCTCTTCTCCATGACCGTCACCAGCTCGCTACCTCTGGCCGCCTCCCCTGTTCAGCTTTGTACCACCTCTTCTGCCACCTCTTCTGTTTCCTTGGTAGCTGTCTTCCCAATTCTCCACTGTGCCCTTTAGAACCCGCGTCCTTTGCAACCAGACCCCGATGGATCCCCAGCCTCTTTTTTCCATCGGTATCTGGATAATATTCAGCAGCTCTCCTGCATGGCAGGGCTTTGCTGGCAATCCTCTTAAACAGAGAGGTGTCCGTCTTCCAGAGGTGCTTCTGGCATCCTCCAAGCTCCTCTGCCACTCCTAGAACAGTCTCTGTCCTTTGGAGCTCTGTCCTGGAAGCTTTCAGTACTTTGCTCCTCTGTCACATTTAGCATCCAGAGTTCATCCTCATACCGTTTGAGAACTTAAGTGGTTTTTGTTTGCTTGTTTTCTTGTTTTTTTTTTTTTCCTTTTTCCTTTTTTGTATTTTTCTAGACAGGGTTTCTCTGTGTAGCTTTGGCTGTCTTGGAACTCACTCTGTAGACCAGGCTGGCCTCGAACTCAGAAATCCGCCTGCCTCTGCCTCCCAAGTGTTGGGGATTAAAACCATGTGCAGCTGCCTCTGTTGACAACCCCTGTTTTTTGTTTTGTTTTGTTTTTTAAAAATTTTATTTATTTTATGTATATGAGTACACTGTAGCTGTCTTCAGACACACCAGAAAAGGGCATCGGATCTCATTACAGATGGTTGTGAGCCACCATGTGGTTGCTGGGATTTGAACTCAGGACCTCAGGAAGAAGAGTCAGTGCTCTTAACTGCCGAGCCATTTCTTCAGCCCTTCTTTGGTTTTTTAAGACAGGGTCTTACTGCCTAGCTCTGGCTGACTTGGAACTCACTGTGTAGACCAGGCTAGCCTTAAACCAACAGAGACAACTGCTTCTGCTCTCCCGAGTACTGAGATCAAAGGCATGCACCACCACTCCCTGCCTCAGGCTGAAGTATTGGCCCGCCAAGTCATGGTTACCCTGCTCTTGCCACTGCCTCCCCTTTTGCTTAAGGTTAGATTGCTCCCTCTTCATATCTCTTTGAACCTCACACAAATGTGCTCAACTCCACCCTCAGGTTAAAAACCCGTTATGCCTTAAACAGCCACCCTCTCCTTTGCTAGTGTCTTATCTCTTTTCCTGAATAGGTAGACATCTTGAACTCTAGACCCTTCCCTTCTGGTTTCCAATTCTCTGGTCCATCCTCAGTTATCACCCTTCACACTGCATCTCCTGCTCCAAAAAGTTACTTCTCCATTGGTCCAATTACTCCAGTTGCCACATCCGGATGATACTGCCAGTGTTTATGTTCTTTGGTCTTTCAAGTATCTCACAGCTTGGACTGCTTCCCCTTTCTCAGACTTTTTAGAACTTCTTCCCTCTATGGAGCCTCCCTTTCCCCCAGGGTATCTACACTTTCCCTTTAGGCGTTTGCTTCAGCAGCCCATTTTTCCACTCTGCCCTCCTCAGACTCTTCCTTTTCCAGGGTTGTTTCTTCCCTGGGCGCCCAGTTGTAGACCGACTCAGCTGCAGGCAGTCTGTTGGGTATTTCATGAAACCTCAGGCTTCCCAGTGCCGTAAGAGACCCAGCCAGTTCCCTCTCAGCAGCCACCCTCCATTCTTCCAGCCCAGGGATGAGTCATGATGTCAGCCATTTTGCTTTGGTTAGCCTAGGGTTTCTAGGGAACAGAATGTAAGGTGGAGAGCCCTGCTAGTCTCTCTCAGGAAAGTCCTACCCCTGAGAGATACAGCACATCGACATGTGACATGTAGCATCGATCTGCAGATACCTGCCAGGTGGGAAGAGCTGGTTCGGCACCAGCTCTAGAATCAGCCTCCAGACGTTCTCTATATTGTGGGAAACATAAACCTCTATTTACATGTCTAAACCTCTGTCACTTGGGTTTTCTATTCCTGTTCCTGGAAGATTCCTAATTGTGACGTGTCCAAGACTGACCTGGTTGTATTCCACTCACCCATGAGTTTTCCTCTGTTGTCCCTGGGTTAGACTTTCAGAGCTCTGTGAGTACTCCTTAACCCTTAACTCTCTCTCTCTCTCTCTCTCTCTCTCTCTCTCTCTCTCTTTCTCTCTCTCTCTCTCCCCCCCACCTTTATAAACAAGGCCTACTGACTTTCACCCTCCATGTATGTTCCTATTTGTATCCCTTTGCTTACTTCACAAGATGGACTCAAGTATTAAGTATTGTCTAATCTCTCTCTCCCTCCCTCCCTCCTTCACTCCCCTCCTTCCTTCCTTGCTCTCTTTCTGAGACAGGATCTCACTATGCAGATGAGACTGGTCTCAAATTCATAGATACCCACCTTCTTCTGTCGCTGAAGTATCAGTTGCTGTCTGCCTTGGCTCAGTTCAGTCTTAGTGTATTCCTGTTTGTTTTGTTCCTCGGTTTTGATAAAAGAGCTGACTCTTCCACAAGGGTGATGTAATCATCGGTGCCATAAGTGAGTCACTGACACTGACCAGGCATGCAAGTGAGAAAGTAGGCAGAAAAATATATTAAATCTCACCATGAAAAATCTCTGAAAACAAACAAACAAACAAACAAACAAACGACCAAAATGCCCATAATAGTAATTTCTGGCAAGTGGAGTTTAACGCTTTTTAAGTTTGTGCTCTCTAACTCTCTACCGTGAATATTTATTTAATAACAAGTTAGTGATATTAAAGTCCTTCACAGTTTTAAAAAGGGCAGAGAGGGAAGCACTGGAGGAAGTTGGATTCCCAGGTGGGATGAGGGCTGGTACTGAGGCGGAAGGAGCTGGATAAAATGGATCCGGAGCTTCAGTTGTGCAGCTTGGCCCGAGGTCACTCTGTGTAAACAAGCAGGCTGTATCTGGAGGTGTTTGATGCTATGCTTCAAAATACACCCACAAAAGGGAAATTAATTTTGAGTCATGTGAAGTGCCGTCCTTTGAATATTCTGTGATGATTGTTCTAAAATGTGTTGGAGATCTTTTTTTCTTTTTTCTTTTTTCTTTTTTCTTTTTTAGTAAAGGAAGTTCACTGTCAAGGCCCTCACATGAAATGAGGTACCACTGACAGCAACTTCCGCTTCTGAGCCCTTATCCCTTTGAGCTAACACAGGATGAATTCTTCATTAGAAGGGGATTAGCAGCACTCTCCGAGCCTATTTAGCAAAGCATTTGTATTTGTCTGACCACTTTTCCAAGCGCTGGTGTTTGAGTAAACCATTCACTTCCTTCTTCTCAAAACTTCAGTCACCATGATTGATTTTTATGTTGGTCATAAAGAGAAATGGGATCAACTAAAAGCAGGCTGAAGATTACAGGGTGGAAGTGGCTAATTTACTTAACAATATGTATTGGCTATTTGTTTACATTGGGCTTGATGCCTGGTGATCAAGGCAGCATCATGTGAGACATCCTTGCTTGCTTTCCAAGCCGCTCTTGGACCAGTGAGTGGCCAGGGTCATCACGGACACTCCTGTTCACAGACGTCTCTCTTAGAAGGCCTCTTACGTTTGGTTTTAATTTATTTTGTGTGTGGAGTTTTGTCACCTAGAGAGTCACTGATGTTTTACATCCTCTTTTAAAGTACAGATTCATTTAGAGAGTTAAGAAATTTTGCGTTATTCAGTTTTCCAGCCCTGTCCGGCGATTTCCTCCTAACTTTATTTATTTTTTTTTAATTTTTCCCTGAAATGAGCACATCCTGTGGTCATCAAGGTACTGAGAATAAGTGATTGGTGGTTGCCTACCCCAGCATGGGACATCCATATTGCCACTTTCAAGATTTAGGGAACACTGAAGAAGAGAGGGAGGAATGGAAAGAACGTGGGAGCTGGAAAGGGAGGGTGGCATTGTCTTGGTTGGTGTCCTACTGATGTGATACACAGCAGCCCTTATCAAGGAAAGCATTTAACCAGAGTTTGCTTACAGTTTAAAGCTTTAGTCCATTGTCATCATGGCGGCGGGGTGGGGTGGGGCTGGGCTTGGCCGTATGCAGGAAGACATGGACCTAGTGAAGTAGCTGAGAGTTCTACATCCGGATTCACAGGAAGCACGAATAGAAAGTTACTGAGGCCTGGCTGGAACTTATGGAATCCCAAAGCCCACCCCCAGTGACAAACCTCCTCCAACAAGGCCACATGTCCTCTAGTGAAGCCACACCCACCCCAGTGAGGTCACACCTCCTCCAACAGGGCAACACCTACTCCAGCCAGGTCACACCTTCTTTAGCGAGGCCACATCTATCTATCGAAGCCACACCTCCTTTAACAAGGCCACACCTGCTTCAGCAAGGCCTTACCTAATCCCACTCAAATAGTACCGTTCCCTAATAACAAAGCATTTAAATATACAAACAAGCCTATGGAAGCCATTCTTATTCAAACCACCAGAGGCATGACAGGACCATTATATACAGGAACTCGCAGTAACTGCGGTTGCCTGCACAGGGCACGGGTCCTGTACAAGACTGGGCTCCTCGTCAGTCATCATTCAGCCAGGGATGGGGGAGGCACTTCTGGGGGAACCATGGGCAGTGGGCATCTGCTGTGTGAGGGAGTCAGTGTCCAACCACCATGTGGTTGCTAGGACTTGAACTCAGGACCTCTGGAAGAACAGCCAGTGCTCTTAACCTCTAAGCCATCATCTCTCCAGTCCTTTACATTTCATTTTTTACAAAAGTTTTTAAAAATTCCTTTTTAATTATGTGTATTTGTGTATATCTCTGTGTGGGAACCCACAGAGGCTAGCCATGCCAGCTGCCTCACTGAGCCATCTCTCCAGCCCTATTTCATTTTCACTATGCTACAAGGGATGTTCCCAAATTCTAAAAGAATAAGAAAAGAGGAAATTCAGTGGCTATAAGTGTGTTGAAGCACACTTAAGAGCAGCATGCAGTGTGCATTAGGTGCACTGAGGCTCAGAACAACAACACAGGAACCGCATCCTCGGAGTAAATATGGCGGAGGCTGTCCCATCTGCAGCAGAAGAGCAACACTCACAGCTAGCTCTTATGCACCAGGCCTGGGTCTACCGTCCACAAGTTAACTTCTTTATTCAGTCCTTACAGCACGTATGTGAGCATGGTGGACACTTTTAGACTCTCAATTTAGCAGATGAGAAAACTGACATTCAGAGAAGCAACTCATGCATTCAAGGCTGCCCAGCATGTGATTCTGCAATTGGGATGTTAAGTCAGGTTGTGTCCAGCCTTTATGAGACTCAATTACCTCATAAAAAAGTGTATAGAACTGGCATTGTTCAGTCACTTCTGAAAAGTACAGGTTACTAAACCGTACATATTACTTATATGTAGTGTCAAGATAAAAATGAGTAATACCAGTTTATTCATGTGTATACCCAGCAAAAGTTTGCTGAGCATGTTACTATATACACAGTGTTTTTGTGGTGAACACAGCACAGGCCTTTTGGGGCAAGAGAAACCCAACACTTAGGTAAGACTCTAACTTGTTATGCATGTATGCTACTGTTATGCACACGAAGGTATCTAACACAACACCGTTAGTAATAGATCCTCAAATAATTCCAAGAAACTCACAACCTGAATGGAAAGATAGAAATGCATGCGAGAGTAACTAAAATCCAGGGTGCACCAAAGCCAGTCTTTCGAAGGGAACAGGCAAGTATTTCTGGAAGGATTCAGGGAAGGCGCTGGCTTCTGGTCAGAGGGCTGGGGGAAGCTGGTAGCAATGAGCTGCCGTCTCAGGCTGGCTATGGTGAAAGGCAGTGGGGTTTTTTTAGTGAGATACATTGCACACAGAAGTAACCTGTGCCAAGACCCAGAGGACATAGAGTTGACGTATGTCTTGGAATCAGAGTATCACTGGAAACGTGGCTATGAAGACAGATGGAACCAGTCATGTTGAGTTTGGGTGGATCTGAGGGATAAAGCAGGGCAGGGGAGGGCCGTGCTGAGGCAGGATGCTTTATAGAGCTTTGGTCAATACTTGGGGATTGAGAGCACTAGGGGCAGGACATGGAAAGAGAAGAAAGTTAAAGGATTTCTGAGTTTCTATGTCCAGAAAATGAGAAAAATCCCCTTTGCTCCTCTTTCTGTTGCTTTCCCACTTTAACAAGGTGTAAAATGCAGTTGATATGTAACCCTCAGCACTTTATATGTAATGTACAGCATTCAGTGTGACCTTCGTGTTCTTAGGCAGGAACATTCTAAATGGCTGACTCTGTGCCTCAGCTTTTGATTGGCTGGTAGGTTGCAGGCTGTGTTGACTATGCCTCCTATCTGTTACCAAAATTGACTAGATCTTTAAATCTGTCCCTGACAACTTACCGGCATCCACTATTTTGTTTCATGAGGCGAAGTCCAGGCACCTAGAAACGAACTTTTGGAATATTGCTTATTTGTGAACAGGGATGACCTGTTTAGAATCCTCTTAGCAGCCGGGTGGTGGTGGAGTGTGCTTTTAATCCCAGAATCGGGAGGCAGAGGCAGGTGGATCTCTGAGGCCAGGCTGGTCTACAAAGAGAGTTCCAGGCCAGCCAGAGCTACACACTGAGACTCTGTCTTTAAAAAAAGGTAAATAATAATAATAGTAATAATGATAATGATGATGATGATATCTTAGCAGGCAATGATTGACTCTGTGTGTGTGTGTGTGTGTGTGTGTGTGTGTGTGTGTGTGTGAGAGAGAGAGAGAGAGAGAGAGAGAGAGAGAGATTGCTTGCCACAGCACATGTTTGTAGGCTAGAGGCCAACCAGAGGAGACTTAGCTGAATCTACCTTGGGTGTAGACTCTCATCTTTTACAGTGCTTATAAAAGGGTCTCATGTTGTTTGCTGCAGTACATACCAGACTGGCTGGCTCAAGAGCTTCTGGGGATCCTCCTATCTCCGCTTCCCATCTCACTGTAGGAGTGCTGGGATTATGGGTGTGCACTACTGCATCTGCTGGGATCACAGGTGTGCACTACTGCATCTGCTGGGATCACAGGTGTGCACTATTCCACCTGCTGGGATCACAGGTGTGCACTATTCCACCTGCTGGGATCACAGGTGTGCACTATTCCACCTGCTGGGATCACAGGTGTGCACTATTCCACCTGATGGGATCACAAGTGTGCACTACTGCATCTGCTGGGATCACAAGTGTGCACTACTGCATCTGCTGGGGTCACAGGTGTGCACTACTGCAT
>JADRCD010221788.1:58726-69779 GCA_019843815.1 Montemys delectorum | reverse complement strand
AAAAAAAAAAAAAGCTAAGTCATGATTAAAGAAAAATCTGGGACAGGTCAAGGGGTTGGAAGTGGTTTTAATATTTTAATATTGTACACATATGAATATTTTAAAAAGATTCCCAAAAAATGTAAAATAAGTCAAAGAATCTGAATGTCTTTAAGAACAAAAGGAGATTGATTTTAAACAATTGATTAAAATTATATTTAAAAAGAAAACAAAAAAAAATAGCACTAACCTGTAAATTATGAAGTGAGTAACTAATACAAGTGATACTCTGAAGGGTCTACAACCTCGAATCCACATTAACAGAGATATTTCCAACACAATATTTCTAGTGCTATATGGAGAACATGATAGCATTAATGAAGAACATTAAAGATAACTTGAATAGTTGTTTATCTGCCATACTCCTTGCAGTATGGTAGTATGGACATAATTTTCCCAGATTAGACTGTAAGTAGCATATTTAAATGTACAGAGTAAATACACAAGATTTTCCTGAATCTATGAACCAGATTCAATCCCTCTTCACCTAAGTTGTTTCTACCAGGTGTTTTGCTGTAACTTTAACAAGGACACATTCAGGGTCTCAAGTTATACAGTCAACAGAGTATATGAAAAACAAAAGCATTTCAAAGATCTTATAACTGAAACTTAGGGACAAAGAAGAAAATGAGTGATTTTTCACTTATAACTACCAAGCAAGTAAACAAACCAAAGAAATACTAATTAACAAAAATTTAAAAAGTGTTAAAGAAGAAACCCACTATTATCCCCAAACACACATTTAGCTCCTATATCTTAAGGAGCTCTTAGATTTTCCAACACTTGCACTCAGCATCCTTACAGCAGGTATCTTGCTTCTAGGGGTCAGAGCAGCAAAGATACATTCTTCTATGAAAGCAGTAACATGGAGTTATTGCAGTTGTGTGCTCAGGGCTGGATATCCAGACTGGCATAGTCTTGGGTAAATGATGCATTCCAACATTCAAATGTCCAGTACTATCTGTTCCCAGAGTACCCAGTAGAGATTCCATGGTAGGGGCTATGCATGTTCTATTCTAAACAGGGATTCTCAAATCAACACTCTAAATTTTCATTCAGGACACACTGCCCATTCCTCTTTACCAAATTCCAAGTGTATGGGCATGTTTGGAGACTGAAAATAGAAAAATGCAAAGCCAAAACAAGAGATAGAATGTCCAAGTCTGACTGCAGATATACAAGAACTATCGTGGGATTTTTCTTAGGCAGTGCTAGATGAGTCTTAAGAGTACCTTTAACCTATGAAAAACAAAAAGACAAATCTGGGTTTTCCATGATCTCAAGTATTAAAAATTACTATATCATATATAGGAAATTTCTAGTGTTTTATTAGTATTTATTCATGGCAAACAAAAATAGTTTTATTGTGATGTATTTTTTGTAAAGCACATTTTGAAATGTGCTTATTGCCTTTGTGTGTATGCCATGCCCACTCCAGTTACGTCTGCAATATCAGGGGTAAAAGCCTGATCGTGGACAAGAGGCATTATGACTTCAAAGGGAGTTTGTGCCTCCTGGGTATTCAGTCGGTCATAGGCATCTCCTAAGGCAGACATGTTTCAGTTTAGTCTTTCCAGTCATCAACACGCCTTCTTATTCAGGCATAAAGGTACTCCAAGAAATGATTCGTAAATGGCCAAAAAGAGGGCGTTGTTCCCTGGCCAGCACAACGTTTCAATATATCCTAATTTATTTCCAAGCTGTCCTTAGCTTGGAATTTCTCACAAGGAATCTGCCTTATCAGATAGGATGTCCTCGGAGTTAGCAACAGAGGTCATAGTTAGAATTCGCAGTCCCACAGAAGACAGAACTGTTTTACATACCAGAGAATAATCAAAGTGCTTCCCTCACTTAAGGGCATTTTCAGGAACTGCTAGATTGGAACTTCCTGGTGCTTGACTCCAGCAGACCCAGAGAATTAGCATGGGATTACCAAAATAGCCCCTGTGGGGAGGGCACCACTGCTCTTCTGCCTGCTTCACACCTGGATACCTGATCTTACCTTGATGTAACCATCACTTGCCTACCTGATCTTACTGACTTTGATGTGACTGTCACCTGCCTACTTAACTTTTGTCTTTCGCCCTGTTTTTTATATACCATATAAACCTGGTTTTCAATTTGTGCAGGGGCACTTAGACTAGAACTAAAACTTAGATGGACTAGGACTTAGACTTAGATTCATTCATTCAGAATCAAGCTTCGAGCCTCATGCAGTCTGCAGTAACCCCCCCCTCCCCCCGCCCCAGAGCGCTTGGGCCCAGGGCAGGGCTGCAGTGCCTGTCCAAAAGAGGTGGCTGCTTTAGACCCAGTGTGTTTCAGGTGGCCTCAGATGTACTTCAACTGCTGAGCTGCCAGATTTTTTAACTCTTGTAATGACTGTAAAAACCTCATGCCATTTTAAAGAAATACATTCAGACTCAGCACTTCCTTATGTTGACTCTGTCTGTCACTTGCCAAATTTTTTGCCTCTCTTATCAACGTAACAATGTAACAATGCTACCACTAAGAGGGGTAGGGCTCTCAGTGGACAATGAGCAGTTACTGCTGAGATAATCATCTTATTACACATGGGAATTTCTACAATATTACTGCTTAAATATTGGTACATCTGTAAAACAGCTTCAAATTTATCTTGTGGCCTTTAAATCTGTTATAATTATGCTTTATTTTTGTACTGATTTGAAAAATATGAAAAGCCTATGAACCATCCATGTTAGTCTGTTTCACCCATGCTATAGACACTTGCAGAACATCAGACTAAATGTAAAATCTACACCATGATTGGTAACTGTGTTCATATCCAAACACATGGAAGCAAGGTATCTTTTCTCTTGTTTTCCTTTTTCTTTTTTGTTTTTGCAAAAAGCTCTAAAATCCCAAGTAACCACACCGAGCTGTAAGGTCACCATAGCATCACCTCTAGGTAGCATCATCCATTCAGGACACATTCGACTCTGAGAGACTCTGTGCCGTACACAGTTAGTGCTGATCGCAGTGTCCTTCTGGGCCCTAGGGCAGCAGTGTCTTTTGCAGCAAAGCAGCAACCAGGAATGTGAAGTGAGTAGGAAGGCGTTTGTCTTTTTAAAACCCTTAAGTTGTTTAGTCATCAGCACCCATGACAGGAAACCCATGCTGTCTAGAAAATCCCTAAAATAATTAGGGAAAGAATCCACTCGATTCATGATTCACTGTTTTGCATTTACTAACTTTAAAGCAAAACAAAACCAGACTGCTCAAAGGAAGACTAGAAAGAAATCTGAAACCAGACTAAGTACAAAATATTTTCCAATCAGCTCTAATTAAAGGACTCAGTTAAGCCAAGCTTGCCTTCTCTTGAAATTCATCCCAGGCCTGGGGAGATAGCTGTGTCTGTTGCCTGCTTACAGACCAAGCTGAAGGACCTGCTGGGGGACCTGGGGAGTTTTATCCCCAGATTCTACACAAAAGCAAGCCACAGAGACAAGCACCAGTAACAGAAACACCGGAAAGGAGATAGAGGAGTTACTGGGCCTTGAACCAGCTAGTCTAAAGCAATATACGAGTTTGTCAGCCTCCCCACGAGCTGATGTGGTTAATTATCAGATAACAGGCAGGGAAATGCTTGGGTTCCTCCACTTGTACTATTGCTATCATCTATCTTCCTAACAAGCTTGAGCATCAGCTAGTAAAGATAAAAAAAAGTGCTAAAAGTAAAAAGAGACTCAGGTCTTAAGTTTTTCCTTGGAGGAATATAAACCATGGATATGAAAAAAAAAAACGTGGATATTTTCCAATAAGAAGAAAATTTCCTATCTGCTTTGCATGTGAGATTTTAATGAGCGACCCCGGCACTGTAGTTAATATTAACTGTATTTGTGTATTGTCTGTAGTCAGTAAATAACATCTTGAAAATTTTAAATCATTCTTATTAAACATCTATGCATAGTGTACGAGGTAAATAATGTTATTAGTAAAGAAATGGATGGCTGATAGATAATTAATATATCATAGTCAATATTTGTGCAAATAGATAGAGATACGAGGCATCTGCTTTTTTATAACATGCACTATATTTATACATACATACATATATATATGTATGCACATGTCTAATGTACTATGTATTTTGGTTATTCTGAAGTTTTAGGTTACTACTTCAATGTTTCTATTTTAACATTGGGTAGATTAATGCTTTAGGTTTGCTGGTAGTGCTTCCTTTATTCACTTTGTCAAGACTGTTCACATATGGTAAGGGGAATCCATTTTTATTATAGTTCAATGACCGATCAAGCAGTGTTTCGAAGAGCGGGATGCATTCTCACACCTACATTGTAGACACATCAGTCACAAAGCTGAAGGCATTCAAGTCAGCTCCTTTTTCCAGGCAAAGGTCTCGTTACTGGATGGAAAAAAATGTCAATTACAACATTTCCAGAAAGTAGGTTTGAGTGCCTGCTGGTCTTGTGGAGGACTACAGTTCAGACCTTAGACCCACATGGTTCTTCATAACTGCCTGTAACTCCAGCTGCAAGCACTCTGCAGCCCTATTTTGATTTTTAAAGTACTCTTCCATGTGGAATACATTGATACGCATAAATAGAAATAATTGATTTTTTTTTGTTTTTTTGTTTGGAGAGATGGTTGAGCAGTTATGAGCCTACCATCCTTGCTAGGACCAGACTTCAGTTCTCAGTACCTAAACAACTACAATTGTATGCAATTCCAGGTCTGGAGAGGCCAATATCCTCCTCTATTCTCTACAGTCACTGCACACACTGCAAGTTTATTATCTTTTAGTGTTTTTATCATTCTTATGTATTTTTGAGGTATGATATCCCACAGCATAGACTAACTTAGTTCCATACATGTAGAAAAAATACACATATAAAACCAAAATTTAAAAAAATAGTTTAAAAAAATCAATCAGGAAGCCAATTAATGTCTGTTATCATTTGTATTTTAAGGGTACCTCAACCATTCATAGTTTGCAGGCCTGGTCTCCAGGGTGGATTTATAGGAAAATGTCACAACCACTAAGAGGTAGTACCTAGTGAGATGTCCCCAGTTCTTTAGAGGTATATCTTCAAATGGGTCAATAATATTCCTGCACCCTCATTTTCCTTACCCTTCCTTATTTTTTCCTGCACACAACTATGCTCCCCCACATATGTTCTAATCCATGCAATATTGCACTCACAGCAGCTGATCCCAGACAGAAATTACCAACCTGTGAGTCTCACTGAAGCATCTTTGGTTATAAGTTTTTTGGTTTGTATACTCACTATAACAGAAGATTCATTAAATATTTTGTAAACGATGACATTAGCATCAGTATTGTTAAATGAACCTATAAAATTAGCCAGCAAGGGTCAGTTAAAGTTATATGGTCTGTTTATTCTCTTTCAGTGTTTTTATGATTGCTGTCTCCTATAGCACAGGCTGGCGTCAAGCTCTTGGTGTATCTGAAAATGCTCTCAAGCACCTGACCCTCCTGCCACACCCTCAAATTCAGTGAGGGGATTGCATATGTGTATCAACTATGCAAGTGATAAACTACACATTTGAGTGAGATAGAACAAATTCACTGGACAACTAGGTGGGTTGTTTTTTTCCCCCTACTTTATCAGTAGAAAAGAGATTATACTGGCAAATACTGCAGACTCTCCTAATGTCAGGATACCTTCCTTAGTGCCATCAACCATACTGTGTCTCCCTACAAGTCAGACTTGCCACCTACTGGGCACTCGGCAGTGCTGCCAATCATGCATTGGTTATTTCTGATCAATCCAAAGATGGGGTAGGACGGCTATAAAAGCTAGAAGAGAGGGAACGGGCCCTGAAAGGCCACCCTCCGAACAACACAACTATTATAATCACGAACTTTCAAACCCCACAGGTTATGGGACTGAGCATGCCCCAGAATGAGCCCGGGGACAGTAAGACAAGGATGAAAAA
Organism: Montemys delectorum; assembly: GCA_019843815.1. NCBI lineage: Eukaryota > Metazoa > Chordata > Mammalia > Rodentia > Muridae > Montemys > Montemys delectorum. The sequence continues at coordinate 63,803 of JADRCD010221788.1, read as the reverse complement.
GGAACTCAGGGGGCCTGGCTTCTCAGTGTTGAATTACTTCCAGTGGAGGAGTCGTTGTATTTAGCTATGTTCACACAGATTACTCTAACTAAAGCAAATGGGTCACACTGCAAAAGGAGATGTCATGAACTTGGAATAGGACTAGTTAGGGAAGATGGGGTTGGGATTTCGTACGCATGGGAGAAAGGTAAGAGAGGATGGGTGCAGAGAATAAATGGATTACGTTATATAATATATAAAAGTATCAAAGAACAAAATAAAAAAGGAAAACACTATTCCTATAACTAATATTTTAAATAAAACCAAAGTTTTCTGTTAAAAAAAACTTTCAAGTTATTCCTTTCCTTTGAACTAAAATGACAAACCAAACTCCATAACTAACCAAAACATGTGTCAGAATGCAGTTGGGGAGGGGAGGATTTCTCATAAGCCTTCTTGTCTCTTAGACCTGCCGTATAGAGCACCAGAAGACCAAACACTAGTTTCAATATAGATTAAAGAAAACCTGAAGAATCAGAAAAGAAACAATTTAGGAATGTATCGAACATGTCATCAAAAGCTGATGAGAGAGATCAAGGCCCCCAGAGATGGCAGCAGGAAGGAGCAGACCTAAGTCATCACCAAAGCCATGGTAGCAATGTGGCTGAAGGACATACTTTCTTTCTTGCCCTGTCCACTGTTATCTAAATTTGCAAGCCATCATTCATGCCTATTACATTCACCGAGTAGGGGCAACTTCCAAAAGCAGCAAACTCCCGAACAAAAAACCCTTGTAGCAATTAGTGAGACAGAACTAGTTCTAATGTGCTATATCATGCTCATCTTGAGTTAATAATAATATTATATTTCAAACTTTTAAGGAAAATATGTGTTTGTGCAGGGCAGCACAAACATAAATATCATTTTGACGTGGGGCTGGAGAAATGGCTCAATGTTTAAGAACACTTGCTGATCTCCCAGAGGACCCTAGTTTGGTTCCTACCATCCACACAGGGTTGCTCACAGCTACTTGTGACTACAGTGACAGAGGAAATAACGTGCTCATCTGGCCTCCCTGTGTAACTGCTCTCATACACATGCCTGAAAGCAAGCCCAAGGCCTCATCCTCTCAGGTGAAAGTAAGGTACACATTATCTCATTATGCTTTGTGTGTGTGTGTGTGTGTGTGTGTGTGTGTGTGTGTGTGTGTGTTCTCCCCCTTCCTCACACATACAAACATGTATACCTTATTATAGAAACCTTGGAAGATAATTTTGTCTCTGTGTGTCTGGGCCTTGAATTTACAGCTTTGCTTTCTGACTTACTCTTAAATTTATTTTTGTAAAAATCTCGATAACTAGTATACAGAAAAGCTTAACTGTGGGTCACCTTTTAGAGACTCCAATGACTATGGTTTTTATATTAATTACTTCCTTAACAACAGTAGAAATTCAAGATAAAATGAATATGTGCACACACGCGTGCAATCAATTAGTGGTTCTTGTCATGGAGGCAACTTTGCTGTTCTTACATATAGTGTCTCATACTTGCAAGACATAGGTGGACAGGATGACACAAAACCTACTACAAACTACACAAAAAACTAATATTTCACTATTAGCACACACAGAAAGTTTCTCACAGAAAGGAAATAAATAGATAAAATTTCCAAAATATCAATCTTTCAGTGATTGGCTATCTTCTTTCCTGGAATCAATCATACCATATATAATGATTAATAATGACCTGTTTCCCATTTCTCAATGGGTCCCAAGTCCTCAGCACTCTCTGATTATCCCCAGCCCATTACACATATGTGCTTATGAATGAGTATTTCTACGATAAGTCCTTGAATCAACTAAACTATAATTTCATTTTAGAGGATAGTTATACTACCTGCTCTACGGCTCAGGTATCATTAAGGACACAGAGTGGAAAGAATTTAAGAGTCAGAAGAAGTAGAGCAAGGGTGTGAAATGCTGCCCTATGAGCCTTGCACAGACAATGCTGCCATGGGCTGCTAGCAGCTGTGACTATATATACAAGAAATATACAAAGGACTGAGCCTCCTAACAGCTCACCACAGACCAGGAAAGGGTCCACTGGATCTTAACAACAAGATACAATGGGGGAGCACAGTCATTGTATTCAGGTTTGTATCCTCAGAGGCATGCATAAGGCTCCACAGTAAACTTCCAGTCACACAGTGAAGCAGGTAGGAATTCCTGGCAAAACTCAGTGAATTTCAAACTAGAAATAAATGGCCAAAAGGAAACTGTAGAAGGAGGAAGGGCGTAACAGAGGTGAGAGGGAGACTAGAAAGATGGGCAGGGCAGTAATCTCAATGAAATTTATACATGAATATAACTGCCATAGAACAAAAGCAAAGAAAGTCTTTAAAAAAAAAATTCACAGGGTCCCCAATGAAGAAGCTAGAGAAAGGATCCAAGGAGCTGAAGGGTTTGCAGCCCTCTAGGAGGAACAACAATATGAAACAACCAGTACCCCCAGAGCTCCTAGGGACTAAACCACCAACCAAAGTGTACACATGGAAGGACTAATGGCTCCAGCCACATATGTAGCAGAGGATGGCCTTGTTGGACATCAATGATAGGAGAGACCCTTGGTCTTGTGAAGGCTCAATGCCCTAGTATAGGGGAATCCCAGGACAGGGGAGCAGAAGTGGTTGGATTAGTGAGCAGGGGGAGGGGGAATGGAATAAGAGGGTTTTCAGAGGGGAAATGGGGAAAGGGGATAAAATTTGAAATGTAAATAAAGAAAATATCTAATAAAAAATAAAAATAAAGTTTGAAACTTAAAAAAAAATCACATTAGAGGCTGGAGGGTTTTTAAAATCATAATAATTGGAGTTTCAGTTTATCTGGCTTGCAGTTTATCACTTAATACAATGGTGAATGTAGGTTTGTTTCATTTGGTATATAAAATTCTGAAATGAAAATCAATCATTGTTAAGGCTAGCTAACCGATTGCCTGCAGAATTTCCTCAGAGTATACATGACATACTCCACTTTAAAAGAGTTCCTACTCTGTCAAAGAGATAATTACATAAACTGCTGACATTTTCTCGATTTGATATGTATGTGTACATTATTGTTCTCCCATTAAACTACAAACTGCTGGTGAAATGCCAAGAGCATGATAAAAGACCAGGTTGACATTTGCTGCAGGTCATCTTTCTGGACAGAACGCCCGCACTCCATTTGAACGCGCTGCCTCGGTGTGCAGCCCAGCTACTTCAGCATCGCTTCTGTGAGGCTGCTGGGGAATTGTTGCTGAAAGAAGGGCTAGCGAGCAGGATGTAATTATACCTGTCAAGACTGTTCTTCTGAACTTTTATTTGGACAATTTGGAAAAAAGGGAGGCAGCTAATTTTCTAACTAAGGATAAAATTCTCTTTAAAACTATTAGTGCATGGAAATTGTAGAATGAGTCTTGGGTGATCAGGACTGAAGTATGCCTCATTCTAGATAAAATGACCTGGAATGGGAGCAGTACAAGTTGGAGAAAAATGAAAAGCTATGAAGACTGATTTTGTGTGTGTGGTTGTGTGTATGTGTGTTTGTGTGTGTGTGTGTGTGTCTGTGTGTGCACACATGTGTTTAAGTGAATGTGTATGGTTGTGTGCTTACATGTATATGTGTGTGCATGTATGTGTCTGTGTATATGTCCCTATGTGTGCAATATGTGTAATATATTCATATGTATTGGTGGGTATGTCCTTCCTGGTGCTTGCTTGCTTATTTATTTATCTATTTATTTATTTATTTATTTATTTATTTATTTATTTATTTTTAAGACTGTGTTTCTCATAGACCATAGACACATTCATTCAGCTGCACTGGTTGATAACAAACTCTGGGGTTCCTGCTGTCTCTACCTCCACATGGTATCTTGATCACATTTACCCCTATTCTCACTTGAACTTTCCTCTGAATAAGAATCACTCCAAATTTCATGCCCTATTTATTTTTAAATCTGTAAGTTAGTAGGAGTTGCTTGCATGAATATGGGCAACCTGATAGCAGCCGTACCCACCAACTTAGAGATTTACCGAACAGTTAGAATTTCTGTCTACATCTTGTGTAGGTTTTGTTTAGGTAACCACAAATGCACATAAGTGCAACAGCCTTGCCTTGTCTAGAAGACAGCGTTTCATAGCACTTTTATATCTCTTGGCTCTCAAATTCTTCCCAACTCCTCTCCTGTGGTGTTCCCTGAGTCTAGCTGGCTGCCCTTCTATAGATGCCTCATTCAGAGCTGAGCATTCAACAGTCACTTATTCCCAGCACGCTGTCTCTGCATCTGCTCCTGGAAACAGAAGCTTTTCTGATCAAGGTCAGAGCAGTGCTAATCAACAGGTATAAACATGCATATTTAAAAGGTAGTTTAATAGCAGGTATGTAGTAGGTGTCCCATCCAAGGCCTGTCTGCCCAGCCATGACAGGTTTATAGTACGAGGCATGATTTCTCTTCTTTGGAACAGGCCTCAAATCCAATCAGAGAAGGGTTGATTAACTTCTAAACAGTCTTGCTACTGTTACACCTGTGCTTTTATCTTTCCTGACAGATCAGTGTTGTACATCCATGGTCCATTACTGGGTAAATAAATTACAATTTTCTCCACCTGTAGCCTGCATAGCCTCTTTGAGAGCTATGAAACCTAGCCAGCATACACAAGTCTGTGTGGGTGGAGAATCTCACTCAGGTTCTCAACCATCTTCCCAGCTCCTGAAGCCTGCCACTTCTTAGTGGACTGGGAGAGGACTCACTCTGATGTTCACTGTTCCATTTTGAAATGACAATGGCACTGAATTCACAGGGAGGCTTTGAATTTTAAATATAACAGTTTATCTGAGACACTTTAGCTCTGTAATGAAAGTGACATCAATAGTATTAATGAACATATAGTCACTAATCATGTAGGGCAGTGTCCTGACATAAAAGGTCATGGCCAGGAATATCTGAATGTGAACTTGAATTAGCTATTTATGTGCTGTGTGCTCCTTAGATCAATCAAACTCTTGGTGCTTCTTCCTTCCTTCCTTCCTTCCTTCCTTCCTTCCTTCCTTCCTTCCTT
>JADRCD010221788.1:13684-58716 GCA_019843815.1 Montemys delectorum | reverse complement strand
CTTCCTTCCTTCCTTCCTTCCTTCCTTCCTTCCTTCCTTCCTTCCTTCCTTCCTTTTTTTCAGCTATGAAATTAAAAGAATCACCCAGAATCTATACGTGCTTGCTTTCTTGACTGTTATGACGGACATTTTCCATGTGTGTCTAGAGACTGGTTATCTGATTGTTGCTTCAGTGCCTAGTTCTATCATCAATGGATACAAGCAGGTCTTGACCTCGTTTGTGGAGACTGAGGACACCTTCCGTGCTGAAAAGGTCAAGGGCTTCTTCACTAATGCATCTGATTTCCTGGCTGCTGCCTCTGTGCCTGAGACCGTATTATTCCTGCCAGTAGTACATCCCCCAGGCAAAGATGAAGGCAAGAAAGTAGTGGAGGACTCCGAGGAGGATATGAGTTTGGTTCCTAAATAATCCCATTCAAGCCACTAATACAGCCATCTTACCTTGAGAAACATGAAAACAAAGTCTTATTTCTCTTAAAAAAGATGAGGAAAAAAAGTTCACAGCTCACATGTATTTTCTTTATGTTTTTCCTGTACAGAATTCAAAGAATAGTTCCCTAAACTTTTTAAATAAAATTCTTTCATTTGGAAGTTATATTTTTAGCAGTGTGCTAGTGATTTCAAGAGTGGGGAGCTTGCTAAGCTAGGAAATGTTAGGCAGGTGTTTAATTGGACTAATTAGACAACATGTAGTCACTTCCGGTTTCCTAGGAGCTCTTTGTGGATGCAGATAAGCAACACAACTGATTGCCTAATTAGACTATTTAAAACTGACTAGTTTTTTATAGCCAAGAAAAAATTTAAACTCACAATTAAAAACCAAAGCATAATATGTGTTCTAAAGTCCTACACTTTCTTCTTCTTCCAATCAATGTTTTATACATTAAGCAATCAATCAATCTACCACCATTACTACTATATAGAGAGACATAAATGTATAACTAAAGCTACATGCACACATATCCCATATAAATATAGATAGATAGATAGATAGATAGATCCCATATAAAATTCACTAGAAGTTGATCTTAGTGATTTTTTTTTTTTTTATCAAAAGAGGTAGAGGTACCTAGAGTCAAAAACAAAAAGTTGTTCTTCAAATATAAACAACCACAAAAAAAAAAAAAACTATTTTTGTAGTCGTACTAACCAATGTCAACTTTTATATGGTCTATGCATGTGTCACTAAAATTTTTTTGCTGGTAGAGACCTAAAGTCTGTCTACATATCCTTCTAAGCTCCTGAAGACAAGTGGAGACATGAGATATGGTGTCTTAGGCACCAACGAGTTCATGAGGTATATTTCTAGAGCAATGGCTAAGGGGATTCAGGAAACACTATGGATGGCCTTAAAGATATGACATTAGAAATTCTGGACCAGCATTGATGATCACACCTCCATGGCCACATTGGCAGGACCTCTTTCCCTGGTCTTTCTGGCTTATATACTCAAGCCACACCCATGAAGCTCATGTAATTAGGGTAGAACTGTATATAACTGGTTGAGGGAAGTTGCTAGATATGGAATGAGGTCCAGTGCCCCTCCCCACATTCCTTTGCACCTCCTTCAGGAAAGGAACATTAACAGCCAACAAGCCTAGTTGTGATAATCTTGGAAATCATTGCTGATCTTATAAAGATGCGTTAGTTTGACTTGGAGGATAGTCCTGAATGACAGTGTGTAACTCAAAATTAGTACAACCTTGTACTTCTATACTGAGGAGGTATAGATCAATGGGTCCCCTACCCAATAGTAAATGTGAGAAGTGACTGAGTTCCTCAGCAACATCATCCATGCTTTCTAATGGCTTTGACTACTTCTCCATTGACATACAGATCTCAAGCATCATGGAAAGTCCATGCTAAATCTGTGGATAATAGATATATATTTTAATGGAAAAATTACAAAGGCATGAATGTGAGAAGAGGAAATAATTCAAAACAGTGAAACGTTAGATAAAAATGAGTGTTGAGACCACTTTAACTACCCCAGTAAGGATTCTAGAAAAATAATAAACTAAAATAAAGGAGAAAATAGACCTCTAAAGGGATGTATAGAGCATTAAACCATAACACAACTTTAGGGTCCTATTTTGGGGCCTTTCTACTAATATCTACACCCTGGTTCAATTTCATAAGACCAAAGTTAGTGATACCCCCATGGGACAGTATGGTCATTCCAAACTGTCAATGATGGCCCAGGCTAGGTAGCTATGCTGATATCCTAATGGCCCAGGTCAAGCTGCCCATTAGAAGCCATAGCTAGTCAACTGCTGAAGGATATGAACATAAGATTCAGATCTTCTGAACTAGTGAGAGGAAAACGCAAACAAGAACAATGCACAGATTCAGGTCCAAGGTCCCTGAGGTTTAGTGTAAACTTCAGCATCATGTGAGGGCATATAAATGAGCTGAAAGCTTAATTCTAAAAGTCAAGTCAGTGTATCAGGGGCCAGGACCACTAGAAGATACATGAGAGAATCCGTTGTGGCTGGAGAACTTAGTGAGAAAGCACCAGGACTCAGTTTGAGAACAGTAAGCTGAAAATTTATCTCAAGAATGCTTACTGTACCAATTATGACTGATGGGGAAGCCAGGTATGATTTCAGCCTTGAATTAGTCCTACAAAACAAGCCTAGACTTCTTCCAAACCCAGAGGAAAACGCACATACAGCACACAAAGAGCTAGCCACTTGCTGACAAGTGTAAAGCTGGGAACTCATTTGATAGAGAGTGTTCATGCATGTTAGGATCACAGTGTCAAAACAAGAAGAGAGTAAGATGTTAACATGCTGACATTGTCTCACTAGGTGTTCACTCTCAGTAGGAATACTGACAACAGTAGGAGGAGAGCAACAGCCATACAGAAGTGACGTAAACAGAGCCAGTGAAATCTTCACAAGGCAAGGGAAAGCCTGTGAAGTTGTTTCAAGACAGCTCTACATTAAATCCTCTCAGTATTTTAGATTTCTATCTCTCCATGTTCAGCAGAGCCTGGAAAGGTAAAGGGGGATGCAAAACCACAGGGAGGAAGATGGATAGTCACCTTACTGCTTATTTCTCCAGCAGATAATGTGTATTTATATACCAAAAAGAATACAAATTGTTAAAGGAGGCTAGAGAGATAGATATTGAGCATATATTGACCTTGCAGAGAACCCAAGTTCAGCACCAAACAATCACACCACTGAATCCAGCTCCAGGCGATCCAAAGTCCAAGGTGCTCATCTGGCCTGTTTTGTATTCATCTGCCTATTCTCCAACACAGAAACTGAAGAAAAGGCCATCCAGAGACTGCCCTCCCTGGGGATCCATCCCATATACAGACATCAAACCCAGATACTATTATTGCTGATGCCAAGCTGGGAGGTGGTAGCGCATGCCTTTGATCCCAGCACTTGGGAGGCAGAGACAGGTAGATTTATGAGTTCGAGGCCAGCCTGGTCTACAGAGTGAGTTTCATGGCAGTCAGGGCTACATAGAGAAACCCTGTCTCAAGAAAAAAAGTGCTTGCTGACAGGAGCCTGATATAGCTGTTTCCTGAGATGCTCTTCCAAAGCCTGACAAACACAGATATGAATGCTCGAAGCCAACCATTGAACTGATCATGGGGAGGGACCCCAATGGAGGAGTTCGGGAAAGGACTGAAGGAGTTAAAGGGTTTTGCAACCCCATAGGAAGAACAGCAATATCAACCAACCAGATCCCCCAGAGCTCCAGGGACTAAACCACCAACCAAAGAGTACACATGGAGGGACCCATGGCTCTAGGTGCATATGTAGCAGAGGTATCATAAGATGCCCTATGACCTTATCTGGCATCAATGGGAAGAGAGGCCCTTGATCCTATGAAGGCTCAATGCCCCAGTGTAGAGGAATGCCAGGGCAGGGAGACAGGTGTGGGTGGGGGGTGGTGCACTCTCATAGAAGCATGGAGAGTGGGAATGGGATAGGAGATTTGCTTTCAGGGGAGTAACTGGAGAGGGATAACATTTGAAATGTAAGTAAGTAAAATATCTAATAAAAAATAAATAAAACATGCATTTTTAAATAAATAAATAACTAAATAAATAAATAAATTTAGTGTTTAAATAAAACACTAGCCTTCAAAATTTTGTGATACCTATAAGAATAAAAGTGATTTTAATGGACAATATTCATGAAGTAAATGTGTATGTATTTGTGCACAGCTATCTCACAATGGTTCTTTGCAATCACTTTGTTAATAAGACAAGCAGACATGACATAGGATCTTAAACTTATCATAAGAGTAGAAATATCTAGACAAACAATGGATAAATGACAGACGGTAAGCATCATAACCTGAGTTTAATGATGGAGACATTGGCTCCAGCCAGAAGGATAATATGGTCAATATTATACTTTGCAGGGCCAATAAGAGAATAAATGGACAATTTTGCTGCTTAAGGTCCCTAATTAATTAATACAATAGATAAACTTCGTATCATTAAACACACATGGGGGACACTGTGCTATTTGAATTTTCTCCCCTTTGTTTATGTAAAATGTTAAAACAAAGGTGAAGAGAAGTGCCTTAACCTTTGCAGTCCATTTCCAGCATTACTGTGCACTAAAAAAGTCACTTAAAATAATGATAGGAGCTGGGCAGTGGTGGCACACAAAGAAATGCTGTTTCAAAAAACCAAAAAAGATAGAAACAGGAACTTCTTATGCACTTGTTATCAAACTTTAACAATCCATCAAAGAACACAACAAATGCAGTTCTAAAATATTTACTTTTATTATTCTCTGTGTGTGTTTGAGAGAGGCGGGGGACATGGAAGGGAGGGAGAGAGAGAGGTAGGGGTGCCCACAGAAGCAATATCGGTTCATTGGATCCCCCTGACTTGGAGTTACAGACAATTTTAAGTGGTGCTGCTACTGAACTGTATTCTTCTACACGAACAGTGAATGTTCTTAGACACTGAGCCACAGTATTTTTTAATGGAAAATAAATATGTTTTCTATACAACTGGGAACTATTTTTGAATTTTAGAAATAATTTATTCCTGAGGCTGAGGAAATGCATTGATAGGTAAAGTGTGAGGACCAGAGCTTGGACCACCAGCTTCAACACAACCCCTAATTCGGCCTGGTGTTCTGCCCCCCCCCCCCACTGCCGAATCTCAGAACATGTAAGACAGAGAACTTCTGAAACAAGCTATCTAGCTAGAATAGCACGAGTTGAGAATTTTGGATTCATGTGGGAGAGATTAACCTCAATACATAAATTGGAGACCAACTGGGAGACTTAACCAATCACAATTCTGCCCTTCAGATTCACATGGACACATACACACGCATGCACCCTTAAACCTATCCCCTACCCATTCACACACACCCATGCACCCCACACAAACAAACAGATAAATAAAGAAACAAAAAATAGAGAAAAAGAAATAAGGTATACCTGCTGCTTCATCTATAAGTCACAGTTTGAGTTACATGCGTTTTCTTCATGCATCAAAGTAACAGACTAATAGTACAAGAATTCTAATGTGGGGTAACGTGGAGACTGATGGTTTCTCTCCCTGTCAGTTACTTGACCCAAGGGAGCTAAATTTTTAAGAATTTATTAGCCAATTTCATGGATAATTAAACTATGCATAGTATCAAATTTTATGAGAGACTCATCGTAGGTAATATAAAAATATGTTGAACATGATCACTCCAGTCTCTGTCATGTGTTGTCATTAGTAAAGGGGATAGCTCTACACTAAGAAAGCAAAGGCAGCCCTCAGTAGATTCACACATTAATTTCATCGGGAAAGCAGCTGAAGAGAAGTAATTTGGTTTACCAGCATTGAATTGTGATACTGGAAATGATTCTAGTCTTCCCCGAGTAACCAGGAGTTCTCAAAAGATCAAGTTAATAATGTCACATGCAGAGTTGCTTTGATTTGCCGATTAAATGAGACGAAAGTATAAAGTTTGTTACAGAGTGATTCAGGTAGAGTCAGTATATAAACATGGCAGTCATTGAAAGTGTTGTCAGAGCTTCATGCCCACAGGCACATTCTTTTTATCCTATGCTCGAACTCTATGGCTATGGAGGGAGATAAGAGCCATCACTTGCCTCTTGCATGGAAACCAGAAACCAAGAGCAATATTGATATCCAGCATTGTTTTTAGAAAAGCAAAAACAGTAACACAGGAATATTACAATGGCAACTTATTCACCACCAAGGATTGTTTCTTCCCTGACACCAGAGTTAGGAAGTTAGAACAGAGATATATATGGAAAATGTCTGCCAACCTCTGCCATGAAATTCAAATGTTCTAAGGAACATTGGTTTACCAGATAGTCTTTTGTTTCCCTATCTGTGTTATTTGTACATAACACATTTTGGCCCTTACTAGTAAAGACAGCAAAAATGGATGACAGAAGAAAGATTGGACAGCGTGCTACCATAAAGATAAGTTATAGAAGTCCATGTAACTTTTTTCCTATTTATTATTTTATCTTGATTTATTTGAACTTAGGGAGCAGAAAGAAATAAGGCTAATCAAAGTCCAATAGCGCTCTACCAGACACATCTCATAAACCTATTTGTCTGATCTCCTCGAGAATGTCTGCAATCCACGCAGCAAGTGCAGAAAGAGACACAGGCAGCACTGTTCAGCTAAACATAGTGACTGTCAAGAACAGTCTTCACATCACTTTGTCTTCAGTCCAGTCTCATTGCCCACTGGACAAGGAAGCAATCAATCAAATCATCTCCATTGAGAGACTGCCAAGACTGGCTTATTTCAACCAAATTTGAAACTCAGCTAGAGTTAGCATTCCATTGAGCAGCCACATGGGAGTAGCCAGTGCATTTGTTTTTCCTTAATCCCTCTAGAAACTATGAAGCCATTATTAGCATTATTTCTATTGCTGTGATAAATGCCATGACCAAGAGCAACTTTGGGAGAAAAGGCTTATTTCACCTTGTAGTTGACATTAACAGTCTATCACTGAGGCAAGGCAGATAATCAACACAAGTCAGGAATCAAAGTACAGATCATTAAGCAATATTTTTTAATGGCTTGCTGCTTCTTGTTTTTTTTGTTTTGTTTTGTTTTGTTTTGTTTTTTGTTTTTTTTTGTTATTTATTTATTTATTTATTTATTTATTTATTTATTTATTGAGACAGGGTTTCTCTGTATATCCCTAGCTGTCCTAGAACTCACTCTGTAGACTAGGCTGGCCTCGAACTCAGAAATCAGCCTGCCTCTGCTTCCCCAGTCCTGGGATCAATGGCATGCACCACCACCACCTGGCAATGGCTTGCCTCTTATGGCTTGTTCATCCTACTTTCTTATACAAACCAGGCCACTTATTCAAGAGTAGCACCACTCACAATGAGCTGGGCATTGCTACATCAATCATTAAATCGAGAAAATTCCCAACAGAGTTGCCTCTAAGACAATCTGATGGAGGCATGGTCTCAGTTGAAGTTCCTTCTTTCCAAAGTCCCTAGATTGTATACACTTTACAAAAAATCCACCAGAACATATCCTTTAAACCAAATGTAATAAATAAGAACATAGTAACAAGCCTATATCCCTATATTTCCTGTATGGTAGAAAAACCTACTCCTGTAAGTGCAGAAAAGCATCTTATCACCACAGGGGCCTCAAGGTCACTCAGCCCAAGGAGACTGCAGGTAAACAGTAGTCTGAAGTAAAAGGTAAATAATAATAATAATAATGATAATAATGATAATAATAATAATAATAATAATAATAATAATAACAGAAGTACTGGTAGGGAACTTCAAAGTTCTTCTCGGGAAAACAGGATGTGGGTTGAGAATTTAGAACATTTGTCTAGTGCATGCAAAGTGCTGTATTCTATTCCCAGCACCAATAAAATAAAATAAATAATCAGGGAATGCATGTGTCACTACGTGTGAATATGTGGAAAACATATAATCACATATCACACAAAAGCACATATATTGTCTCATCTTAGAACTCTTAATAGTTGACATATTTGAAAACTGCCTGTATACAGGCTGATACGAATTTAAAACTAGCCGTAACACCTCTGTGGAATCCTGTATTGAAAGAATGAGAGTGTTCTAACTATATATACAATGGTTCATCCTGCCACTCAGAATACTGCTTGCTAACACATATCCATTGGCAATGCCTTTATTAAGACCATAAAGGAAAAGAGAATGTGTATTAGCTACTTTTCTCATTGCTGTAACAAAATGCCCAGCCAGAAGGAAGGACTAAATTACACAGCCTTACTGTTGGAGGGAGAGCACAGCCCAGTGGAAACACATGGCGCCAGAGCATAAGAACACAGAAGATGTGTTTTCATTCATATCCTCACTTTCTTTGTTGGATCCCAACTCAACATTCCATCCCACTCCAATCCTGGTTTGAGTTTCTTTTTAACACCTGGCCAGCAATACTGAAGCAGCTTCTCACTCTTTTCTATAGGGTATAAGCAATTCTCATAGGTATGAGCTTTAGAATAATACAGTTATCACACATGCTTCAATGGATTTCTATCTGCCAGCAAAAGAAAGAAAATGCAATGTCCTTACTCAACAGCCAACTATTATCAAAGGTAAAACTCATGACTTTGGTGTCCTCTCTCCTTGCTGCCTTCCTTTCCTTCTGGAATTCCAAACACTACATTCTATGAATCCTAATCCTGATAGAAGCTCTGTAAAACCTGTGTTTTACAGGATAACCCAACTTCTCGTAAATAATAATTCACTTTAGACAAATATAGTTACCTCCATTGTACTGTACAGGCTCTGGTGTTTGAATACAAGGCATCCAGATGATGGTGATATTTAGAGAAGCTTCTAGAATTGTGGTTCTCAATCTTCCTAATGTTGTGATCTTTCAATATAGTTGCTCAAGGTTTGGTGCCCCCTGACCATAGAATTATTATTGTTTCTACTTCATAACTGTGAAGTTGCTACTGTTTTGAACTATAATATCTATATTTTTGGAGACTATAGCCACAGAGGTCATGATCCACAGGTTGAGAGCCACTGTACTAGAACCTATGGGAGGTGGAGCCATTATAAAAGAACTGGATGGCTGGTTGGCTAGAGGATTTATAGCACAATTTCACTTCTAATTTGCTCTTTCAGCTTTTTGATGGCAGATCCAATGTGACTAGCAGCCTTCTGCTCCTGATGCCATGTCCTCCCACCAAAGTGGTCTGTGTCCCTTCAAACTACAAATCAAAACAAACCACATTGTCCTTTAATTGAGCCTTGTCAGGTACATCGTTGCAGCAATGAGAAACTTTGTTGTGTCCCTTACCTTTCCTCTTAGTCCCTGGCATACTTTAAAGTTCTTGCATACTTACATTTTTATGTTCTTACAATTCTTAATGTAGCTATTTTCTCCTTTCCCCATTTCTTTGCATTATAATATTACTTTTTGTTAAATTCTTCATCTTCAGATAGAATGGCCTTTGAATAACTACTAGAAATCCTGCCAAGTCAGGCTATAATGTAAGAGCTGCCACCTTCTCCAGATGAGAATGTTCCTTATTTAAAAAAGAGATGACACTTTCCTCACTTTTATGCTAATTAAAGGCTCCAGTTCTAATGTATAATAACCAATAGGCAGAATATAATTCATTTTCCCTTTCAATTTTATTCCACTCAAGCCACTTGGTTGAAATGGAAGTCCTCACATGAAGCATTGAAAAGTGTAATAGGTCAAGAACATCAAGGACTCTTTCCAAACTCTTCACCCACTTTGCAAAAAGTAAGACCATTCTGAAGAGAGGCAAGAGTACATTATCCCTGCTGATTACATTAGGAAAAGGTGAAGAATTGCTAACACTGCCTATATCTTGACACAAAAGAAGAAATGGTAACAAACAACAGCACTCTTCAGAAGTAGAAACATTTTTATTAAGATGAAGCCTGTAAATACTAATTTATAAAAGTTGTTATCAAAATGACAGGTGGATGACAACTGTTTACTAAAACAATATAATTTCTTGAAAATATTTTTTATTATTTGTAAAATTATCCCAGTTTAACCTTGTAATATGAATTGCATTAAAGAGAAAAATCTGAATTTTATAAAATCCATAAAGGTATATACAAATTTCTTAACTTAATTTTAAGGTGTTCTGTATGCTTTGAGTATCAACTTGAATATTTATGTATGCAGAGTGTAAAGTTTATAATGTACAATATGTATAAAACAAGTACAAGATATGAGAAACTAAGAAATTTATTAAAACTTATTGAATTAGATTACTACTAGTTATTATTAAACTTATTAAAACTAGAAAACAGGTTTAGTCAGTGACATAGCACAGGAGATCAAGGCACTCGCTACTAAGCATGATGATCCAACTTACATCCCTGGAACTCATAGGGTAGAAAGAGTTAATGGAGTTTTCACATTGTCCTCTGAATGTGCATGGACATTTGAAATGCATATTATCATACACAAACACACACATAAAAACAATATGAAAAAATATAGATAAATGAAAATACTGGGTATTAATATCCAAAAAGAAATAAGATTTTACTGAAAGCAAAGAAAGGGAATCATAATATAAATCAGATGAGGATAAACATTATCTTCTTACCTATCTACAGGATGTGGATAACCAAGGTGCTATAACCAAGGAATAAAGCCTAATACAGAGATACCTTTTACAGCTTTCAGAAAACAAAACAAAACACTGCAATACATTTCAGAAGAGTAACATGGTGAAATAGGCACAATTTATTGGGAAACTGGCTGTGGAAATGGGAAGATCTAATGAAACCTGCTGCACAACCACTTGATCTAGTAATAGTTAGCACACATTCCTGTGATCCTAGCATGCTTTGTTTTTCAAAAAATATATTATTACAACACTGCATACAGAAGAAAATTTCATGAACTAACAGTTAACTTTGACTCAATCACAGTACAACTGGAGATGGAATTTCTATACATCTTTATAATATTACCTTTATTCTGAGACCTGACACAATATACAAAAAGGAGGTGGGCATTACTGATGTAAGTAGAATCTTAACATATAGAGAGCTCTTAAATTTTGCATAGGAAACACCCTCAAAGCTTGGAGAAGAAGGACAAGAGAATGAGCACCCTCTAGGGCTAGGTTCTTTGGAACAAGACAAGACAGTATTCTCTCAGCTCATGCAGGCCAGAAATCTCTGCCATGATAGGGCGGAGATGAAAAAGAGATAGTACTGAAGAATATACAGATAGATACTTTTGAAAAAACCTAAATCACAAAACAGGTACAGCTGTCACTAGGATTCATTATTACACAATCATTAAAAGTGTACTTATGAAACAATTCTAAGATTGTCTGATCAGAGTTTATGTCAAGTAGGAACCAGGCATGGGAGGGCCAAATGTCTGTCTTCTTCTCCCAATTTCTTATTCTTTTACTCACTTTTGATGCAGTTCTTCTCTGTTACCAGAGACTACCATCACTGTGAAAGTCAGGTTTTTTTTTTTTTTTTGAAGTATGAATTTTTTTTATTGTTGACTACATGACTGAGTTACATTCTAAAATGAATTAACAGGAGTAATGCTTAAGAGTCAGACAACTGGGTAGAGGCTTCTACTTAGGACATGTATCTATGAATATAACAAATAGAATTAAATAGGAAAATAATTGCATAACTTTCTTTTTTATTAGATATTTCTTTATTTACATTTCAAATGATATCTCCTTTCCTGGTTTCCCTTCTGGAAAGAAAAAAGGAAAAAAAACAATAAACAACCTTTTCCCATGCCCTTCCCTGCTCACCAACCCACCCTCTCCCACTTCCTGGCCTTGGCATTCCCCTACACTGGGGCATAGAACCTTCACAAGACCAAGGGCCTCTCCTCCGATTGATGACTGACTAGGCCATCCTGTGCCACATATGAAGCTGGAGCCATGAGTCACACCAAACAACCCAGATGTCCCTCAACAGAAGAATGGATGCAGAAAATGTGGTACATTTATGCAATTGGAGTACCACTCAGCTATTAAAAACAATGAATTTATGAAATTCTTAGGCAAATGGATTGATGTGGAGGATATCATCCTGAGTGAAGTAACCCAATTACAAAAGAATACACATGGGCATGCACTCACCAATAAGTGGCATTAGTCCAGAAGGTCAGAATACCCAAGATACAATCCACACACCACAAGAAACTCAAGAAGAAGGAAGACCAAAGTGTGGATACTTCGGTACTTCTTAGAAGGGGGAACAAAATACCCATCTAAGGAGTTGCAGAGAGTAACTACGGAGCAGAGACTAAAGGAAAGACAATTCAGAGACTGTTCCACCTGGAAATCTTTCCCATATTCAGTCATCGCATCTAGACACTATTGTGGATGCCAGCATGTGCTGGCTGACAGGAACCTGATATAGCTGTCTCCTGAGAGGCTCTGACAGTACCTGACTAATACAGAAGTAGAGGCTTACAGCCATCCATTGCACTGAGCACAGGGTCCCCAATGAAGGAGCTAGAGAAAAGACCAAAGGAGCTGAAGGGTTTGCAGCCCCTTAGGACGAACAACAATATGAACTAACTAGTACCCTCAAAGCTCTCCGGGGACTAAACCACCAACCCAAGAGTACAGGTATTTTGATAAATAGAAGTAGTTGGGTAAGCACTGTCCTCTGAAGGTACTTTACAGTCCCAATGTGCCTAAAGACATTGAGATCACAGCAGGGAAAGGGCTGGTTTTAAGCCAAAGAAAAATAATTTCCTGCAGTGAACTTCCAAATGTTGTAGCAAAGATGTTGAAGTCTTTATCACAAAATAGCTTTCTCTCTTGATTCATGTTTTGACCTCAAAGACTTACAATAGGCTAATTATTACTATCTGAAATAACTATTTAACAACACAAAATCTTGTGCATATTTGTGAGGGTCAGTGTGATAATTTAACACATACATTCTCTGTGTAATGACCCAATAAGGGTAATTAGCATTTCTATGTCTATCAATAGTTAGAGAGTTCCAGTTCTTCAGATTCTTAGAAAGCTATATAATAAGCTGTCTGAAGCTGTAGTTACCTCACTATTCTAGAAGTCTCTGCTTCTATCTGATTAAGGACTCATTACTCACTACTAACCCAAACTCTTCAGTTACCACTATGCTAACCAGTGCTTGGCGAGCACCTATCTTACTTCTTGTGGGAATAAGAACATGTAACATCTACTTTTCTATGCCTGGCTAATTTATCTTAAAGTGAAATCTTCCAGTTCAATATATGCTGCTACAATTTACAAGATTCCTATTGCTTTATGGATTACATGTATGCTTTGAAAACTTTATAATGTATATAATACATGCCTGTTACTCTCATCTTTCTCTTACTCCTAACCCATGTCCCACTTTCTTTCCTACAATTATGATAATGGATGAACAATATTCTATTATGTATATATACACAAATGTCACATTACCTTCAACCATTCTCCCATATGCAGACATCTTGTTGACTCCATGCACTTGGTGCCCACACTGCCTTAAATATGGAAGTGTATGTTTCCATTTTCTAGGATTTGTGCTGGTTAGTTTTAATAGTCACCTGGACAAAACCTAGACTCACTAGAAAGAGAGTCTCAGCAATGGTTTATCTAGACCAGACTGATATGTGAGTATATTTTGGGGATTGTTGTGATTATATTAATTGAAGAGGGAGACTCAGATCACTGGGGGTGACACAATTTCTTAGGCAAGAGAGTCTAGATAGTGTCAGAATAACCTTAAGCTGCTCTGTCATAGTATTTTGTCCCAGAAACAAAAAATGAATCTAGGATATGGTGTATGCTCACTATTAGAATACTAAATCTCATTAGTATGAGCCTCTTAATGCAAACTCTTTTAGAAGCTTTCATGAAGGTGCTTTGATACCCATGCTTGTAGCATTCAGTGTTCTTTATCTCCTTCCCACCTAGAAAATTCCTATTTATTCTCTCAGGCCTGTTTATGTGTTACCAATTCTCTGTAGCTCAAACTACATTCCTTTAGATCAGCCATGACAATAACAATGAAATACTTGACTGTAACATGAAATTGTGAATTAAATATACTATTTTCTCTTAAGGCATATATATAAAATCACCATAGCAAGAAACTAAAGGATTTAAAACATAATACATAAAATGTTAAAATCAGCTTAAATTTTTTAGATATTAAAATTTTTAATCATTGATTTACTATGTAACTAACACAAGAGATTTTAATGCAAAGTCCTTAAAATTAGTTGTTTAATATTTTAAAATTAACTCCAAATTTAAAACCATAAACAGCTTTTACATCCAATAAAATATTCAAGTCAAAGTTACGACATGCTTAGCAGTTATGATGAACTAGAATTAAAATTAACAAACACAGAATGGTAACCAGGTACATCTAATCTGTAGTCAACAGATAAAATACTTTGCAAGAACGAGTTGAGTTTAAAGTTCTCAGAGTAAAAGCAAAAGAAATATGTGTTCCTGTACTTCAGAGGACCAGAGCTGATGAGTAGATTTAAAAGTGAAAGCATGTCTGTGTGAATGTAATATTATAAAATGGTATTAATGATCAGAATGACACTGAAAGGTTTCCCCCTCCCTGACTGATTACAATTAATTTACACCAAGTTCTAAACCAAAAATAAATAAATAAATAAATAAACAAATAAATAAATATCATTTATAATCTACCATGCTTCTGATAGCAAGTAATAAAGTAATAGCGTTTGAATCACTCTTATCTCTTTTTCCAGCCATAGGTTTGCTCCTTAGGTAGGCAAAGTTTTAAAATAGTTATGAAGATTAGAACTCACTCACCTATATCATGTGCC
Source organism: Montemys delectorum (assembly GCA_019843815.1). Lineage (NCBI taxonomy): Eukaryota > Metazoa > Chordata > Mammalia > Rodentia > Muridae > Montemys > Montemys delectorum. The sequence continues at coordinate 43,888 of JADRCD010221788.1, read as the reverse complement.
ACAGAAAACAGCCTCTCCGTTAGACTGCCGAAGGGATCGTTGTCCCCTACCCCCATAGAGTTCTAGCAAGCTCTCCACAGTTGTCTTCTCTGACGTAGATTTTAGATGTCCAGACATACGAGTGCTAAGTCTATGTACCTGCTTTTATTTCTCAAATGCTTCTCTTGAGTGGATTGTTTGTTTAGAGATACCTGCAAGTAAGTATTCTTGAACAGGTGTCACAGACCAAGACTTTAAGTGTGTATGATGGGGTTTTGCCTGAGCAGATTTGAGAAGAGGAAAGAAAGAACTGGGTCTTAGGAATTAATCAGTTAGCAACACAGTTGAGAGCCAAAACACATTGCTCAGTGGAGAGATGCTTGGCATACAAGCATGAGAACTCATGTTGCCTCAATAGTAATGTAAAACACTGCAATAGAAGCTTAAATGTGTAGTCCTTTTTTTTTTTCAGACATAAAAATGTTTACTGAAGCTTAACATTAGATAAGCCATATGCAAGATCGTTGATCACAGTGGATAAATATTCAAAATAATATTGTTTTTAATGAACAATTCATTGACAATTTATAAAATATCAAACATTATGACATTTTTACAAATTTTTCTTTATTTTTATTGTATATTTTTATTATTTACATTTCAAAGGTTATCCCCTTTCCCTCAACCAAAAGTTATCAAAAAATATAAGAAAGGACTCTTCATACTGGTCAAAGGATAAGTCTACCAAGATGAATGCACTATTCTGAACATCTATGCTCCAAATGCAAGGGCACCCACATTCATAAAAGAAACTTTACTAAAGCTAAATTCACACATTGCAACCCACACAATAGTAGTGGGAGACTTCAACATCCCATTCTCAGCAATGGACAGATTATGGAAACAGGAACTAAACAGAGACACAATGTAACAAACAGAAGTTATGAACCAAATGAATCCAACAGATATTTATAGAATATTTTATCCTAAAGCAAAAGAATATAGCTTCTTCTCAGCACTTCATGTTACCTTCTCCAAAATTGACCATGTAATTGGTCACAAAACATCCCTCAAGAGATACAAGAAGATAGAAATAATCCCATACACCTTTTAAAATCACCAGGGACTAAGGCTGGTCTGAAAATCCAACAAAAACAATGGAAAGCACACACACACATGGAAGCTCTACTCAATGATAACCTGGTCAAGGAAGAAATAAAGAAATTAAAGACTTTTTAGAATTTGATGAAAATGAAGACATATCATACCAAAATTTATGGGACACAATAAAGCAGTGATAGGAGGAAAACTCATAGCTCTAAGTGCCTCCAAAAAGAAAGTGGGTGGATCTTACACTAGCAGCTTGACAGCACACCTGAAAGCTCTAGAACAAAACATAGCAAATACACCCAAGAAGAGTAGACAGCAAGAAATAATCAAACTCAGGGCTAAAATCAACCAAATTAAAACAAAAGGAACTATACAAAGAATCAACAAAACCAGGAGCTGCCAGGCAGTGGTGGTGCATGCCTTTAATCCCAGCACTTGGGAGGCAGAGGCAGGCGGATTTCTGAGGTTGAGGCCAGCCTGGTCTACAGAGTTAGTTCCATGACAGCCAGGGCTACTCAGAGAAACCCTGTCTCAAAAAAACAAAACAAAACAAAACAAAAACAAAAACAAAAAACAAACAAAAAACAAAAACAAAAAATAACCCCAGGAGCTGGTTCTTTGAGAAAATCAACAAAATAAAACCTTAGCCAGAATAACCAGAGGGCGCAGTGACAGTATCCAAATTAATAAAATCAGAAATGAAAAGGAAGACATAACAGCAGAAACCATGGAAATTCAAAAATCATCAGATCCTATTACAAAAGCTTATACTCAACAAAATTGGAAAATCTGAGTGAAATGGACAATTTCCTAGACAAATATCAGATGCCAAAGTTAAAAGAGGATCAGATCTAAACAGTCCCATAACCCCTAAAGTAATAGAAGCAGTCATTAATAGTCTCCAAACCAAATAAGCCCAGCACCAGATGGGTTTAATGAAGAATTCTATCAGATTTCTAAAGAAAACCTAATACCATTACTCTTCAGACTATTCCAGAAAATAGAAACAGAAGGGGGAACACTACCCAATTCCTTCTATGAAGCCACAATTATGCTTTTATCTAAACCACCCAAAGACCGAACAAAGAAAGAGAACTTCAGACCAATTTCCATTATGAGCGTTGATGGAAAAATACTCAATAAAATTTTTGCCAACCGAATCCAAGAACACATCAAAATGATCATTCGCTATGATCAAGTAGGCTTCATCCCAGGGATGTAAGGATGGTTCAATATACGGAAATCCATGAACGTAATCCACTACATAAACAAACTCAAAGATAAAAAAACCACATGATCATTTCATTAGAAGCTGAAAAAGCATTTGATAAAATTCAGCATCCCTTCATGTTAAAAGCCTTGGAAAGATCAGGAATTCAAGGCCCATATCTAAGCATACTAAAATCAATATACAGCAAACCAGTAGCCAACACCAAACTACATGGAGAGAAAATTGAAGCAATCTTACTAAAATCAGGGACTAGACAAGGCTGCTCGCTCTCGTCCCTATTTATTCAATATAGTAATTGAAGTCCTAGATAGAGCAATTAGGCAGTACAACGACGTGAAAGGAATACAAACTGGAAAGGAAAAAGTCAAAATATCACTATTTGCAGATGATATGATCATATATTTAAATGACCCCCAAAACTCCACCAGAGAACTCCTAAAACTGATACACAACTTCAGCAAAGTGGCTGGATATAAAACTTCCTCAAACAAAACAATAACCTTCCTTTACTCAAAGGATAAACAAGATGAGAAGCAAATTAGTAAAACAACACCCTTCACAATAGTCACAAATAATATTACATACCTTGGTGTGACTCTAACCAAGCAAGTAAAAGATATATATGACAAGAACTTCAAGTCTCTGAAGAAAGAAATCAAAGAAGACTTCAGAAAATGGAAAGATCTCTCATGCTCATGGATTGGCAGAATTAATACAGAAAAAATGGTCATCTTGCTGAAAGCAATCTATAGATTCAATGCAATTCCTATCAAAATTCAAAATCAATTCTTCATAGAGTTAGAAAGAGCAATTACCAAATTTATTTGGAATACCAGAGAAACCAGAATAGCGAAAACTATTCTCAACAATAAAAGAATTTCTGGTTGGAGTTTTAGTCCCTGGGAGCTCTGAGGGTACTAGTTAGTTCATATTGTTGTTCATCCCAGAGGCTGCAAACCCTTCAGCTCCTTGGGTACTTTCTCTAGATCCTTCATTGGGGACCCTGTACTCAGTCCAATGGATGGCTGTGAGCTAATACTTCTGTATTAGTCAGGTACTGTCAGAGCCTCTCAGGAGACAGCTATCTTAGGCTCCTGTCATCCAGCACTTGCTGATATCCACAATAGTGTCTGGATTTGATGATTGAATATGGGAAGGATTCCCAGGTGGAGCAGTCTCTGAATTGTCCTTCCTTCAGTCTCTGCTCCACAATTTGTCTCTGAAAATCCTTCCATAGGTATTTTGTTCCCCCTTTTAAGAAGGAATGAAGTATCCACATTTGATCTTCCTTCTTCTTGAGTTTCTTGTCGTTTGTGCATTGTACTTTGTGTATTCCGATCTTCTAGGCTAATATCCACTTCTCAGAGAATGCATACCATGTGTGTTCTTTTGTGATTGGGTTACCTCACTCAGGATGATATTCTCCAGGTCCATCCATTTCCCCAAGAATTTCATAAATTCATTGTTTTTAATAGCTGAGTAGTACTCCATTGTGTAGATGTAACACATTTTCTGTATCTATTCCTCTGTTGAGGAATATCTGGGTTGTTTTCAGCTTCTGGCTATTATAAATAAGGCTGCTAAGAACATAGTGGAGTATGTGTCCTTATTACATGTTGGAGCATCTTCTTGGCTCCAGCAGCATGTGTATAGCAGAAGATGGCCAAGTTGGTCATCAATGGGAGGAGAGGACCTTGGCCCTGTGAAGGCTCTATGCCCTAGTGTAGGGGAATGCCAGGGCCAGGAAGTGGGAGAGGGTGGAGTGGTGAGAAGCGGGAGGGAGGAGGGAACAGGGGATTGTTTTAGTTTCTTTTTCTTTTCTTATTTTCTTTTCTTTTTTCTTTTTTCCTTTGGAGGGGAAGCTGGGAAAGGAGATATTGTAAATAAAGAAAACATCCAATTTAAAAAAAAGAAAATGAAAGTTATAAAAAAAAAAGAATGTCTGGGGGAATCACTATACCTGACATCAAGCTGTATTACAGAGCAATAATGATAAAAATACTGTGTGGTCTTGGTAACAGAGACAGGCTTGAAGATCAATGGAATAGAATTGAAGACCCAGTGATGAACCCACACACCTATGGTAACTTGATATTTGACAAAGGAGCTAAAACCGTCCAGTGGAAAAAAGACAGCATTTTTAACAAATGAATGTGTAATCCTAATGCTGCTTAGCCAGAAGCATTTAGGTCTCTGAAGTTTACTGACTAGTTTCCATAGCCTAATTGGAGAACCTTAGGTTTCAGTTAGAGACTACCTATACAACAAGATGAATAGTTCTTGAGGAATGACAGAACTTTGACATCTTGCCTTTACACAGATGCACGCGCGCGCGCGCACACACACACACACACACACACATACACACACACAAACACACACACACAAACACAAACACACACATTACAGGGGAGTCCACAGTATAAAATTATGTGCACAGGCAAAAGACCTAAAGTGGCAGATGTCAAGCACTGATTTTCTAACTCATTAACAACAGGAATCTGGTCATGTTTCCTAAGTGCACATTCTTACAGAACTCCAGAGGCAGCCTAAAGAATTACAGACTGAGAGTAAGCAAAGGGGCTCTTCAGAGGATTAAGCCAAGAACAAGTGACAGAAGTTAACAAATGGAGTTCTTCATTCCCCACTCTGTTCTGCAGAATATAAACTAATGTCCCTTAATGTAAGGGACAATACATTAGTTCTTCATGCTACAATTGTATATCAGTTCCTAAATTCCTGTAGCAGGTATCAGCAAACCCTTTTTATAAACTTTCTGTCGTGAAAGGAAAAATGCTGCCTGGAAAATAGTGTAGACATAGATTGTGTGATTTCTGCCAAGGTTACTTTAATGTTGTCTCAAAAATCCAAAGTAAATTAAATGCATACATACATACATACATACATACATACATACATACACACCTCCAAGTGTCCAAGTGTCAGGCATAGCCTGAACTGAAGAAAACCATAAACAGTAAAATAGTAACAGCACAAAAAAATATTAATAAGACTGTATTATGATACAACTTTAACTCTGGGGATTGAAGACATGGTTCTATGGGTAAAGACCTTGCACTTAAAAGTGAGGGCCTGGGTTAACACCTTCAGCATATATGTAAACGTTGGGAAGGCTTAGCATCCAGCTTCCAGTCCCTATGTTCAGTAGGCAGAGAAGGGATCCTTGGAGAAATGGTAACTATACTAGACAAATCATCAAGTTCAAATTCTAGACCTTTCTTTAGTCTATAATGGGAAGAAGGTTATATAAAGATACATGATGTCAATTTCTGGCTATCCATATGTACTCAAAGATGTGTGCCCATACATACATGAACATTTATGCCCACCACATGCATACAACTTAGCCTACTGATATGAATATTGGAATCACCTAATTTTTAATTATCACAAAATAGAGGAATTATCTTGGTTGTTAACTTGACTATATCTGAAATCATTTAAAACACAAACAGCTGGATATGTTTTTGAGAGATTTTCTTGGTCAGTTTATTTGTGATGGAAAAACCTACCCTAAATCTGGGCCACAATTTCTGGTGGCAGCCCACATAAAAGGACATGGAAGAAGGAAGCCTTTGTGATTTACCTATTTGCCCCCATTTTGCTAATAATTTCACCAATTCTGTTGCTGAGACATTACTTTGCATAGCATTAGAACTAAGTTCTTTGGGATTCCAACACAGATTAAAACTCAGTAGGGCTTTAGGAATCCTCTAGAACTCCAGTACCAGAATAGGAATGCTGAAACATGCTCCCTCATGAACTGAACAAATACTAAAATCTTAGCCTTTCTGGCATGAGACAGCCCTTGTTCAACTGCCTGGATCACTTCCTGTAAGCTACATTCCATATATTAATATACCATATATTCATTTTATATATTATGACAAATATATATATATATATATATATATATATATATATATATATATATATATATATAAAAAACTATATATATATAGTTTTGCTCCGTTAGGGAACCATGACTAATAGAATCATACTTCTATTATTTTTATTACAATTCTTATTTAAAACATAAAACCAGGAAGTATAACAGAAGTGATGAGGATCCAGTTCACATTTTGCATAAGGTATCTTGCCTATCTCTGCTGTATAGTCACCAAATCATGTCAAATGTCTGATTTGATTGTCAAATATTTGAGTGTTTTATATGTTTCTATGGTTTGACAGTCCTATCCAAAATTCATGTTGATATTTATTTGTCCCTGTGGCAGTGCAGGGGAGTGGGAAATTTAAATTATAATTAGGTTCAGAATTCTTTACTTTTATTATGACAAAATATTAGTTTTCCATTAGAAAATTGATTAACTTACTCTACAGTCTATCAGGACACTACCAGTGTATTTAGGAAACATAGGACCAACATGATAAAAACAGATTTATCCATAGAAGGAGAGTTCACAGCTCCACAGTTATATGGTGACTATGATATATATCCAGAAACTATGTTCTTCAATCTCCCGATGTGACCACAAAATACCCAAGGTGCTGACCATTGAGAGGCTTACTAAAGAGTGCTACATTCACAGGGTGCTTCCTTTGCATGAAGGCTGGTGCCCCTGCTCTATTCCTTCAATATCCTGGTCAAATGATGTCAACAAGGCAATGTCATTCAGGAAAGATTAGGGGGCCACTTATGTCCTTATGTTCTACCATGGCGACTTACAAGCCTTCCAGCTTTGTGCACATTTTTGTGTGTGTGTATGTTTGAAAATTGAGTCCTTCTATGTCTCTATCCATATCTTCACCGATATCCATTGCTATCTGTGAAGGACAGATAGTAATCCTATGTCTATAGTAAGGAAGGTCTATGTCCCAGGGACGAAAATATCCACTGAAGGTATCGGGACAAGGCAATAGAGATGGCCAGCTCAATATTACTGAACAACCTGAAGAGTACCTCCTTTTGTAATGCTATTACCTTTCTGTCCCGACTGTCTTTCTTCTTGACTGAATAGAATAGTTTCACATCAAAAGTGCTACGAAGCAAATCCTAGGGTTCATTAGATCAAAGGAAAGAATTGTGAAATTCCTATCGCTAAAATGTTTAAATAAATTTCACGATGGTGCATGCATTACCTAAAACACTATGGTAATTATTGCATGGAAATGTTACATTCATAACCAGACATTCTGAAAATCTTACAAGCAAGATTAGGTAATTGCTACCATTGCAAATGGATATAAATTGGCAACTGATTACATTTGAATAATGTAATATGCCTAGGTCCTCAGCAAAGCTTTCTACCATACAATGCAGCCAGAAACTATCCCATCTCCTATAATGTGTGCAATATTATTTTCCTTGTCACCTGTCCCTATGATCAAATATGTATATATGTATAGATAATATGTATTATGTATGTGTGATTTCATATATATTCATATTTAAAAATATATGTTTCTATTACATAAATACATATTTTATATATATATAAACAATTACTGTATTATATGTATAATAAATTCCTGTCATTTCTCTTAAATATAAGATGGTCTTAGTCAATTTAGAGAGATTTTAAAACTGTCAGACATTCCATATAAAATATAAATAATCAGAGCACTTTTTCAAAAGAAAAAAGCTGATGTACAAAATATTTTTAAAAACCCTCTCCTTACTTGTTTTTATATCACATTTTATTTATTTTGTGTGTATGTGTATGTGACTATGTGTGTCTGTGCATGGATATGCTTGCAGCATGGCATGCATGTGGAAGTCATAGGATGACTACAGTATGACTATGGTGCTCCCTTCCAATACTTCAGTTCAAAGCATCAAACTCAGATCCGCAGGCTTGTCAAACAGTTTTTTTTTTTTACTGCTGATCAAGTATTATGACTACTAACCTGGTAAAATACAGAAACATCCCACTTTTTAATGCTCAACTATGCTAAAAGTACAGATAATTGTACAAATATTTCATCTTTAAAAAATAGGCTTAAATGTTCATGACTATAAGCTAATATCTAAGAAACTCCTAGCACATGCTACCATATCTATCAAATTGTCTGTATATGAACTTCACTTCTTTGATGTGTTTATTTTTAATTGACTATAAGTAAAAAAGCAAAGTAACTTCTTGTTACTAGTGGAAATCAATGGTGAGCCCTACTTCTCTTCACTAGTATTCCAAGAGTAAAGAGGTTTTCTACTTTTATGTATAATTTGTTGTACTGTGTAGTGAGCAAAGCTTTAGAAACACATTGTCACCACTTGTTGGGAATAATAGCATTCTTTAATGTTTTACTGATTAATGTACGTTCTAAACCAAAATTTGAGTTGCTAAGGCAAAACCTAGTCCTCCAAGTAAGTGAAGAAAATATATCCAGTTTTAAAAGTCCCTATTCACTACTGAGTTTAGTCACACAGCAAGAGAATGATAGAATTAGAGATTTCTTACTGGCTATTGATAAATTCAGCAAATGGGTCAGAGCAGTTGACAGCTGCCTTGTCTCTGTACTGTCAAGGCACACATTATCAGGCAAGCCATTGTAGGCCATCAGATCTTAGCTTCCTTACTCCAATTTGGAAATCCTGTTTCTCAGGAACGAAATATAGGATGAGCTTCATTTATCTCAAAACAACATACATAACACACACGCGCGCACACACACACACACACACACACACAACCATTTTTGTATTCAATTCTCCAGTTTCCTCCATCATTCCAAAAGAGAAATGCATACAAAGTAAATAAGCACATTATTTTACTACTGTTCTAGGAAGTACTGTTTCCAGGCCTTACCCAAAAAGGAGAGCCACACCAATGTCCCAAGTAATTATACTAAAGCATGGTCATAATAAAGTTTCTTCTATCAGGTAAAAATACACCCTGAAATGTACCTTTTTGAGCTTTAAATTTCATACAACACTCAGGGTGACAAATAAGGAAAGAGTGTAGTGATTCAAGTTCAGTTTCCTTTTCTTTACAGCCCTATATTATTACTGTTGATTTCTGGTTTACTGTTTAATGTCGGACTACAGAAAATTACAGGTTTTACAGCCAGTTGATGCATCCTAAGAAGATGTGAACAACCCCAAATCAATCGTCAAGGACTATATGGATTACTTTCATGGTAGTATAAGGAATCATCATGACCAAGACAACTTCTAGAAGAAAGAGTTTATTCAGGCTCACAGTTCCAGAGGGATAATAATCTATTTTGTTGCATATGCATGGCAGCAAAAGGCAGGCAGTGCAGCTTGAGTTGGAACCTGAGAGTTGATATCCTTAACTACAAGTGTGAAACAGAAAGAGTGAGCTGGAAGTGGGATGAGGTTTTTACAAAGCCTGTCTGTAGTGTCATACTTCCTCCAGCAAGTCTTAAATCACCTTGGATGTAGAGTTTAAATACCTGTGTTTATGGGATTCTTCGCATTCAAACCACCATAAGGCCTTAACATGAGTTTTGAAACAAACATAATCTATCAGTCATACATAAAACTGAGTTATCCAAACTTCCATAAACAACATAGTACTTAAAATGTAAAACATGCTCACTTGAAGCTTATAAACATACACAGAAGCACATGTAGCAATGTGATTATAATTCAGCAAAAACCATAACATTATATAAGAAAATTCACAAGGCAGGACAATTTCTAGACCATTTTTGTTCTCAGAGTAGTACTGTTGTAGTTAAGACCACACTTATTACAGAAAGCAGATCAAATTTGGTTTTATCAGTTTCCAGATCTCTACAATATGCCTCTCTATTCCTGATACCTATTTCAACTCCCAGGGTATGCTAAAGATCTGAAGAATGTCAGCTGTTGAATATTAGCAAAAGTGATATATCCTGTCCAGTTTGTAACTTTGTATAGCAATACAGAGAGAACTTATTTTTGAACAGCATGTCCCTGAGGAATGAAAGAACCTTTTCCAGGAACTATAGCAATGGTTCAGTAGCGACAAAGCTTCAAATACATTTGAAGAAACAGAGAAACACGTGTTAATGATGACATACAAGGCACACATGGCTTCTGGAAACTACGAAGTCGATGAAGGAGAGTGGCAATGTGAGAAAAATGAACGATCCATGGGCTTCCTTTGCGACGCATTTGCAAAGACATCTCAGAGAGGTAATTCCTAGTTGCATGTATCAGCTCCATAGCCAGAAAGCTGCAAGAAAGGAAGCTTGATGGGTTGTTTTGACAGCATCAAACAACCGGGGAGCTTCAGGAAGAACATGTGGGAGGACAATACACAAGAAATGTAGCAGCACCACAGATTCCTTTAATACATGTACTTTTAAGTGGCAATGCCAGTTTGGAGACTATACAAAGTGTTGCAGGGTCGGGCATGACAGTTTCATGACTGTGGGAAAATGATTTTCACACTTAACATTTGAGTGATGCTAAGATTAGAGTTCACATGAAATTTAGTATCTGATAATCATCTTAGTGTATTATTAGTATACACAGCCCATAATCTAAAAAGACTAACAGTTTAAGCACATAACCAATTGAGCAAACCAATTCACCTTGAACCCCAAACTTCCTCATTTAAAAAATGTGGTTTTAGACTCAAAAATCTCAAATCTCTGTAATTTTGAAATCTATGATCCTTTTAATGAAATGACGTATGAGGCAGTAATTAAAGTTTCTTAGGCGTCTTACTGCTGTGAGGATATCTGAGCTTCCTTGCACATTGCTAGTTTTATTCAGTTCACATGCCAAAATAAAGGTGTAGAGCAAACGACTTTGACAAAACATGATAATGATTTAGATTTGATTCCAGGATTATCTTAAGTGATATAGTCTAGAGATGCATATAGTAAAGTGTATTTAAGATAAAATGAGTGCCCTGTGTCCAAGTACTTGTGCATGAATATAAATGAATCCATGACCTTCAGAACATAATAGAATGTAGATTAGCTGTTGTTAAAATTCTAAGTGTGCTTAATACTTTTTTCAGTTGTGATTAAAAAAAAAGAACAATGTAAAAAGACCATATTTTTTTTCTTTCTTCTGACAAAATTACTAAAATAAGTAAGGCTTGGCTTAATATGGCCCTAGAAATTCGGCTAAATAATGCTTCTGCTGGCCACTGTAAAGTGGGTCATTTTCTATTAACAAAAACAGGTGCCTTGTAGTTTTTGTTGCTTGAGTTTGTCATAATTCACTACAGAACTCAGCTCACCACAAATAAGAACATGTCTCTTTCTTGTGTCCCCTCCACTGTTAACACAGTTCTTAAAGCTAGAAGAAACCTATGATGGCCATTTATTCTCTGCTCTCTTTTCAATTTTATCCTCCAGTGAGCACGTGATAGAATTTGAAGCAATAACAGATTTAGATCCATAAAGAAGAAAAAAGAAGAGAATCTTCCTCAAAAGTCATGACGAGCATATATCTATGTAGCTCATCATCCTGGCAGAAAAGTAACAGAACAAGCTTCCAGTCTGATGATTTGTTACTTCTGGGGCTGCAAAACACATAAGCGACTCAAGGAGAGCAAGAGACAACTAGCTTTGATTTATATGTAGTAGACAAGACCTGGGAAGATGGATTTAGGCTGCCCACAATGGCATGTGCCAAATTGGGAGTGGCTCCAGCAACATTCTACTGTCACAAAGGAAATATCAAGACTTTTTCCAAAGATACAGTAGGGAGCCTCTGGTAAATGGGAAAACCTTGGCCACCAGTGTGGCCTATTAATATCTTACACAGGTTCTCCTTGATGGTAAAAATAAAGTTAGATATGATATAGATGTGAGCAGTGAATGGCTCATAAAAAGATTAAAACTAATTCAAGATAATTTAGGCTCAGTATCTACAACATTCCAAATACAGTAGTCATAATGTTTCTACCAGCAAATATAACATTCCAGAATGCTCAACACGGGCATTTCTACACACACATGCACATACAAAGACACACACAGATGTCACACACATGCTCATGGACATACACACACACACACATACACACACACACACAATACAATCAAGAACCTCAGATAACATTTCCTTTCATTGCCTGTTCACACATGAAATCATTTTGCAGTGAAAATGAACAAAAATGAGATCTAAATACAATGGAAGCTTTGTCAGTGAAATACTAATAGCTAACTAAGAAAAGAACCTGACATTTCTTATCCTGACTCAGTTAAAAGCAAGTCCTTCTGAAATTGTGTATTGTTTAACGTTTCTGAAGATTAGTAGAGGAGACATGATTACAATCAAAATGCCTCTCAGGCAAGCAAGGTCAGAAAATCAAATGACTGAATGTTCCCTTTCCCAGCGTGTGGTTAAACAATTTATTTTGCCATTTTGAAATTTACTTAGCTTAAATAAATACTATGAATAGATTTTCCAGCTTATGGGTATTTAATGTCTTTCTAAAAATTGTTTTTTTCCCATTAACACTTCTAGCTTAGATGAGACAACCTGCAGCCATGGGAAGGAGCATAGGCTTATGACTGTGAGGTGTTTAGATGGCCAGAAGTGCTTGCCTAGGTCTTAAAGCAAGATTCTCTGAAATTAACCATTGTTAGGATATCTGCATACGTGTCTACAAACTCTGAGTTGCAATGCTTGAAAAAACATTTCATCATTTTTTCCAAAGCCACTCACGTGTTATGAAAATATTCTTTACCATTAACAAAAAGCTTCTGGGGATGACTTAAGATCCTATTCTATTCTCTCCCACATCTTCACATCACATTCAATTCTCAATCCAGTTCTAGTTTTGCCAAATTCACCTTTAGCTGGCAAGAGCCGTACAGCTTGTTTAATTAATTTCTGGGAGAAATGGAAACTGTGAGACCACTTACGCATCCCATATCACTCCTGTACCATTTGTGCATCTACTAATGTTTTACTGTCTCTCTAAATAACTCTGAGTTCCTGCCTGCACCTGGGAGACTTTCTCACATGTCTCCATCCAGTCTTAACCACCCAAAGCCTTAACTCCACCCAGGTACTGCCTACTCTTAAAATTCCTAAATTTGTTTTTTCTCTTCTGAGTGCAAAACTATGAATTCAACAACTTCTCAACAGAATCCGAAAATTAATTAGGTAGGAGAAATGCTAATTAATTGGTCTATGAGAGTACAAATCCTGCAAAAGCTGTGGGATTTTTTTTTTTTTTAGGTAAAGACACAAACATTCACTGTCAAATTCTTGTATAATGTTGAAGACTTATAAAATGTTATAAAAGATCCTAATGGAATGTCTCCCAGCAACTATGAAAAATAATTAATATCTTTTCTAGCTCAACTCATTCCTAGTTATCAATTAGACTCAGAAGGCACCTTCTTCACATTTTGTATTCTACTTTTTCATTATGAAAAATTTATATGAAAGCTGAATTGCATAGTGTTCTAATATTACTTCTGCTGTTGTGATTAATACCTGTCCAAAAGCAACTTTTAGAAAGAAAGGGCTTGTTTGGCTTATAATTGATTGCATCAGTGGAAGAAGTCGAGGCAGGAACTTGAAGGCACCGCTTGCTACTGCACATAGCATTACTTCTTAATAAGGAACTCACTTCACAGCCAAGGGAGGGTGGCAGGAAAGACAGAGGAAGTTGTTTGATGGGGAGTAGGCAGGCTTATGCTTTGTGGCTCCCATACAATTCTGAGCTACCTCTTTAGGAAATGGTACCTCCAAAATCAATTTAACAATTAAGAAAACTCCCCCAAAACATGCCAACATGACGACCTGTTCTAGGCAATTTCTCACTTGGTATTTACTTTCCAGATAATTGTAGGGTGGATCAATTTGAAAGTTAATGCTAACTATGACAGAAGGATTTATAGCTACCCAACATTTGATGTCCAACTTTTTGTACCATTATAATTAAGATGTATTTGCTAAATAGTACCTAATTTTGTCTTTTAGCATATTCTGAATTTATCTTTTGATTGAAGTAAAATATATTGTTAAGATTGACATAACATTTTTTTTTTCAAGACAGGGTTTCTCTGTGTAGCTCTGGCTGTCCTGAAACTCACTCTGTAGACCAAGCTGGCCTGGAACTCAGAAATCCGCCTGCCTCTGCCTCCCAAGTGCTGGGATTAAAGGTGTGTGCCACCACTGTCTGGCTTGACATAACATTTTTACATTGTCAATATCATATTGATACACATCAAATACATATCAAAAATTGCTATATTTTCTACATACTGGATCGAATGATAATAGTTATGGTTTCACTAAGACATATGAGAAGGATGGTTAATAACACAACATCACAGGATATGACTGAATAAAAACAAATAAATCATGAGGAAAAGAAAAAATATAAAAGTAACAAATAGCTATCTTGATCACATCCTGAGCAACCATAATATTTATTAAACTTCTATATCCAAAACCCACTTGTGTTTGTGCACATATGGAATCTTTTCTCTGAATTTTTTTCTCTTTGTTCTTCTACAAAACAATTTTTTTTCCTTCGGCAAGAAAATGACTCCAGGATTTCTTTCATTTTAAGTCTGCTGCTGCCAAATTTTAAGGTTTTATTTACATGGAAATGCCTTTATCACAAAGATATTTTAGAATAATGTTCTGTGAGTAAAGACAATGGAGAACAGCGGTTAGTTTCTTTAACACTCTGATTTACTTAGTTCTTTAAAGTTTGCTTTTATTTTTCTAAAACGTAAGTTACTTGGAAAATTTGACTAATTAAACAGAATAGTAGTAGTGATAAATCAAAATACAATGTATGCAGCATATAATTAAATTAAACATATGCATTCCTTCTTCCCCCAATCCTACCCATCTCTCTACCAACTTTATGTGTTCTCTCTCTCTCTCTCTCTCTCTCTCTCTCTCTCTCTCTCTCATACACATACACACACACACACACATACACACACACATGCACACACACACACAATTAATCAGAAAACAACCCTAAGTATGTGTGTGAGTATATATGTACATGTGTGTATGAATGTGTGTGTGTATATATATATATATATATATATATATATATATATATATATATATGCCAGAGAATCATAATTTCAGTATCACCCTAAGATGAAAAAGGAGAAATTCAATCCCACTCTAAATGGAAGAGCAAAAATTCAATGTCATCCTAAGATCGAGAATCAAAAGTTGAATATCACCCAAAGATAGAGAAACAGATATTCAATGTGACCCTAATATGGAGGAGCAAAGGTTTAATGTCATCCTAAGATGGAAAAATCATAAACCTAATGTTATCCTTTTCAACTTACTGAATTCAGGGCCACTTTGGGCCATCGAAGAGCCCGTCTAAGAAAGTTAATAAACATCTCTTAGATACTAAACTGTGATCTCAAGTTTTGTTTTGTTTTAACCTGTGATCTTGTATGCTTTACTTTGAAATACCTCCAGGCAGGTATTTTGTAGTGCACAGATTATGTGTACTTTACTTTGAAATATCTCTAGGCAGGTATTTTGTAGTGCATGGTACTCCTGAATTTGTGTCTTGATATTTTTCTTAATTTTTGCAGATTTATTTACAATTTAAGTATTTACTTTCCCTATATAATTTCTATTCTTCAGAGACTCTAAGAATAAATATGCTAAGTGGTACAAATGATGGCTCTCTGGGAAGAAATAGAAATCTAGGACAATGAAAAGTTCTAAGAACCTATCAAGATGACCCTAGCTAAGATTCCTAGCAATGGAGCATATGGAGCATGGACCAGCTGATTCCTGTAACTAGGTAAGACCTCCAATGGAGGGATTTGGACACCAACAAAACCAAAAAAAATCTTAGACCTATAATTTATCCTGTCTACAAGATATGCAAGGATAAAGATAGAGCAGTATTTGAGAGAAGAGTCAACCAATGATTGGTCTATCTTGAGACCCATGCCATGAGAGGAAGTCCATGCCTGACACTGACCCCATGCCTGACACTATATAATATTATGTTATACTTGCAGACAGGAGCCTAGCAGAAATGTCACTGGAGAGGCCTCATCTAGCAACTGAGGGAAACTGATATAGTGACCCACTGCCAAACATTAAGTGGAACATTTAGATCCTGTGGAAGGGGGGAAGAAAGGATTGAAGTAGCAGCAGGGTTAAGGATGTCAAAAGAAAACCTTAGAATAAACTATCCAGGGCCTGTAGGGGCTCAAAGAGACTGAACTGACAGCCAGAGAGCATGCCATGGGGTGACCTAAGCTCTCTGCATATATGTAACTGTCTTGCAGCTGGGTCTTCTTGTGGGACCTGAAATAGCAGGAGCAGGGACTTTCTCTGACACCATGGTCTCTGTTGGATTATTTCCCCCTAACTGGGCTGCCTTGCCTAGTCTTAATAGAAGCTGTGCCTAGTCCTACTGCGACTTGATAAGCCAAAGCTGCTTGATATCCATTTCAGGCCTCCCCTTTTTTGAAGATAGGTGAGAAAGGGGTAGGTGGGTGTAGGGTGGTCAGATCAAGGGATTAGAAGGAGATGAGGGAGAGAAATCTCCAATGGGGATGTAATGTAAATAAATAACTTAAATGTTTTTAAAAATGAAAGAAAAAAAAGCACTGAAAGGAAAATAGAAGGGTGTAGACTCAGATCTGGAGAGTGTCAGTCTGTGTGCTTTGGTCAGTAGACATAAAAATAAATTCTGCCCAGACAAGTTAGCTCAGGAGCCAATAAAGTTATCACCAAATTATATCTTTTACTTTCTTGAAACTGCTAGATCCTGTACTTACATGTCCATTTTAACACAAATTCTCTTTTCCATATTTATATGCTTTAGAGACTAATGTGTCCATAAGATATTAGACATGAACAATACTTCAGTGAGTATGATTTTGGAAAGCTCAGCTCTAACTTAGTAGGGCAAACTACCACCAGGATTTGAAGCCAGCTGGGACATATCTTCATAGGTTCTTTTAAGTATTTTTAGGATACTTTTAGGATGAGTTACAGTAATTTCTCTTAAGGAAGCCATGTTCAACTATGATTTGATTTCATATTGCTTAACTAAGGGGCAACACAAGCTGAATAAAGAGATAGGAACATTAATACTGGGCATAACCATTGTAATCTTCACATTCCTCATATTTACTAATGGGAATGCTTTCAAGATATTTTCCTATGTAATTTTAAGCACCCACTAGATTTTCTTATGTAGATACTGATTAGGTCAGTATTTATTTATTTTTATTGTTTATATAATCTTTTGTAGAACTGTGAAATTCAGAAAAATCAAGAGGAATATCTTTCTTTTTTTGTTATTAGATGTTTTCTTTATTTACAATATCTCCTTTCCCAGGCCCCCCTCCAAAAAAAAAAAAAAAAAAAGAAAAAAGAAAAAAGAAAGAAAAAAAAAAGAAAAAAGAAAAAGAAGAAAAAGAAAATAAAAAAACCAAAAACTAAAACAATCCCCTGTTCCCTCCCCCCTCCCCCTGCTCACCATCCCACACTGTCCTGCTTACTGGCCTTGGCATTCCCCTACACTGGGGCATAGAACCTTCACAGGGCCAAGGGCCTCTCCTCCCATTGATGACCAACTTGGTCATCCTTTGCTATACTTCAATGTGGAGAAGTCATACTTTCAAGAATACACTAGAAAGTTTGGGGATTTAATAGAGTTGGAAAGAAAATACCCAGTACCTCTCTGTCTTTAAGTCTTAGCCATTAACATGATCCACTTCAAATTTTAGGTCATCTGTAGTTTGACTGTTTGCTTAATGGCAACTTTTACTTTTGGTAAGTTACCTGTGTCTCCTATGCTGTCAATCAATCTGTTTTTAATATTGACAAACTATTTTATGGTCATTGTTCAGTGGTGACATGTTACTACATGTCTAAGTATAGCTTAACTCAGGCAAGGAGACTATATAGTAAGGTAAAAATTCAGGTGTCAATCACTACATAAAGACTTACAACTAAAACATCTAAAATAAGGTAAAATAAAATATGATATAAATCCTTAAGTATTTAATTCCTCCTCCCTATGGCTCCAAGAGGAAGCATTATAGCTATAACTCAGTATACAGCTGAAACCCTGAGCAAAATAAACCCATTCCCATCACTGACACTCTTAAATAGATTCTTCTCGCCTACAGAAGCAAATCCATCCCTGAGGCACTGAGCAAGGCATAAATGATGCCCCTCATGCTTAATTCTTAAAGATGCCATTTCTGTGAGGACCTGAGTGGTGAACTAAGATTCTAGATACTTAAACTGGCCATTTTCATTGGCATACCATAGCTGTTCCATTTTAGGGTTCATTTGCACTCTAATTATGACCTATCTGGAGAGCAACTTCACTCTCCATATCCCCATCTATGTGGAAAAGCTGCAACCTCTCATGTAGCACTGCAGTAGTCAGTATTTTGTGGATTTTGTACAGTAATCAGTATTCTGAGCATGCCCTACCTGGTCAGTACTCTGCTCCCTCCCTTGTACCATGTTTTCACAAATGATCTGTTGGCTTTCCAGTAGTCTCCCCTTGCTGTAAGTTTTCTTGAACATCTTTGTGCCCCCTATATTTATTGTTTAATTCCTACCTACTTTTCTAGACTTTTCTGAAGGAAATGCTAACTGACCTTTTGTATGCATTCCCTCCTTCCTACCTTGCACAGAACAACCACAATTTGGCTGCTTATCTCTTTGCCCAACATAGGGTATACTTCCCATTTTCCTTGTAAGTACTTTTTTGTAATCCTAAATTGATAGATAAGTGAAAGAGTTAAGCAATCTCAAATCACAAACTCATAATTTCCAATAGAATATCAAAAATTTTCCAAAACTCCTGTGCTAAGGAAAAGAGTCTTTAAAGAGTAAATTAACATAAGCAATTATATTTAATTGCAGCCTATCAGGTATAATATCAAGGTTCCTGTGTGTATGCATCCTGTTGGTCGCAGCTAAGAAATACAGCACTCTCAGGATGAAAGCTTGGAAGAAACGGAGAAAAGCAACGTGCTTTGGAGGAGTCATGTACGCTCTCCTCTGTCAGTATTAATTTTGTGCCCTGGCTCTGGAGAAATTGAGTGCTGAAAGGTTAAGTAAAAGATCAGCTCATATGGGAGAATGAGAGGAGAGCATTTGGAGCTATCATCAACAAACCCTCAATTTTCCACTAACATAAAGAAATAGAATTATGGGAAAATGCCCTGTGGGCTATATTCCCTCATCAAGTTTATCTAAAATAGCTATTTTATCTGCCAGAGTTATCACTATTATTATTTTTCTAGTTTGCTTTTCAAAGTATTCAATATAGTAAAGAATCAGAATAATAACTTTTCTTCATAAATAAATTTAGGCTTAAATCAAAGATTCTAAGACATGTCAAAACTTTCAATAGACTTGAACTATATTATCATTCATATACCTTTGATAAACAGAAATAAGACAGTGATAGTCACACTCCCTACTCCTGTTCAGTCTAGTACTTAAAATCTTGGCTAAGGTATTAAGACAAGTGAACAAGCTAAAGCGGATACAGGTAGGAAAGGAAGAAGTCAAAGGTTACTAGATGTGTGGATGGTGTGATTTTATACAAATCATGCCCTTTGCTGTTTAGATATGATTTTATACAAAAAGGACCCTAAAGACTCCATGATAAAACTCGTACGGCTGGTAAAAATATTCAACAAAGTAGTAGAATAGAGCCCCTTACCTACAAACAATGCCAAACACACAGAGAAAGACGTTTTTTGCCTAGGAAGGGTAAGAACTATTTAAAGCAATTTCAATTGAAAGAGAAATGGGGAAAAGTGTCTTTAGGATTGTTTTCTAGAAATGACATCAGTCACGATGTCCTCAAATATGTCTAAAAGCCATACATGAGATCCCACTATCAGGGCAGGCATGCAATATTATCATTCATTGCTATATAATTATAATAAAAATAAACTATTTTTTCTTTCAAGTTGTCACGGATTGTTAGTGGGTTGCACTATCCACATAATAATTTGATATCAGACTTTATTTTGAACATTATATCATATAATCTATATAAGAATAGATAGAAATGGAAGGAGCAGAAAGTATTAGAAAGATAGCATAGAAGCTGGGTGTGCTGATGTCTGCCTCTTGTTTATTATATTCGTGGCAAGTCTTGGAGGATTATGTAGTGTGTTCCAGGATACACTGAAGTACCTAAACAGTTCAAGGCCAGCTTGAGCTGTCCTGTGAAACCCTGTCCTGAACTAACAAACATGACAGAGGGATGAAAGAAGAACTTGGAAAAACAAACAAAGTATGGAGAGAAGGCAAAAGGGAACTCTAGAGAGGAAGAGAAGAAAACAAGAGAGCTAGTACTGCATTAAGTACACATAAGCAATGCTTTAAGAGCATTTGTCTTGACTGCATACTAAGCAAAGATCTATCAAGAAAGTTTAGGGACTTCGTTATTACAGCCCTAATTATTATTCATTATTCGTAGCCCTAATTTGAAGTGTTCAGTTCCAGCCTCAGTCATTTCAGTACATTTATTTTCCTATCAAGCTGACTGAAGCCCTCTCACCCCATCCTGCCTAGTTCTGAATGTTGCCTGGATTGCTAACCAGCACATTCAGATTGTTCTGAATTTTTCAATCTGGATACAGACTGCTCCTTGAGTGATTTGGAGGAAATATTATAGCCGCCGCAGGGCTCGATGCTTTGAAAGATAACAGTCCTGCAGTGGCAGAAGAGCTGATTTTCATGGTCACCTTCTGCTTTCTGCTAAGAAGAAGTAGGCCTTCGACTAATGTGCCACAGTTGAAAAACATCAAAGTGCTTCTTAAATCCCAAGCCTACATCTTACAACCCCAAATCCCCCTAAGTGGCTTCCTTTCCTTGCATGGGTCTGTTTTGTCAGTTTCACTAAGCACTAGATTCCCTGAGAATCTCTATAGCCTGTATGTAATTCAACCCCAAAGGTCAGCCATAAGATGGAAATTAACAGAGGGGATCCCAGATCATAAAGAAAGGGCCTCTGGGAAGTGGAGACACTTAGCAATTTGGGAGCAAGCATTTTGTGACTAATATGTGCCAGTCATTTTCTTTTTTTTTTTCTTTTTTCTTTTTTTTAAATGCATTAGGAAGGAAACCTATACCATTCCCTGAAGGATCCCCGAGGAACTTTTATGCTTAATACAATTACCGCTTCTAAGCAAGAGAGGAAAACATGTATCTATTCTTAGATTTATACTGGGACCTCAAATTGTCATATGTTGTACTTTAAAGACTTAATTGTTGTACAGAAAATGAAACAGGACAGAATATGCTTCTAAAATTTCTATAAGCATAAGTCATAACACTATAATAATAATAATAATAATAATAATAATAATAAGCAGACTGCATATGCTTTTTAACAAGAGTTTAAGGTGGTAAGTCTCCTATTGGAATTAAAATCTCTCCATGTTGACCAAGAGATCACCAAGATCAAAGTACATAGAATGGGGATGACAAGGCTGTTGCCAAGGTCAATAAAGCATGTGCCTTAGGGATTAGCAGCACAAAGGAGAATGGATTTGAGGGCTGAATTATGGCCCTAAAGTCAGTGAAGTAACAACACCATATCTAAATAGCAAAGAGCTGACAGGCCATTGCAGCTTGAAGAGATTTCAGTCTGATGTTTACCTAACAGTGCATGCTGCTTACATTATTCAATATAATTTCCATAATCTCTTCTAAAAAAGTATATGAGAATTAAAAGCAAGTAATATAATATCTGTATTTTAGTGGAAAAGTATGGGATTTTTTTTTTTTTTATTACTAGCAAACAGTTCCTCCTCCCACTCTTGGAGGCTTAGGCAGCAAGGACAAATTATAAATCACAAAACTTATTTTCCTACCTATCCTTTGTAATACCAAGAATAAACCTAACTCCACAAGCATAGACTTTGTAAGCAATTTAAAAAGTTTTTCAATTCATCCCTAATAAAACCCAATGAGGATTCACATACGAATCTACACAGGGATTTTTCCCCCTTGTCCTTTGTGATTCACTTGTAAATCCAGACACTTGGAACATTTTTATATGTTTTATTTATGCTATGAGGCTTGTGGGCAGTTTTGAAATGATAAAAGCCTTGCTGTGTTTTGCTCAGGCTTTATGTCCTCAGTCTTGCCACATGAATGAAATCAGATCACTTTAAACTAAACAAACTGAGGTTCAGTGTTTTCATACAAAAGTCTTAGTTATTAACATTCAGCCTGCAAACACTGTCTTTTTTTTTTTTAAAAAAAAGATCTATTTCAAAAGAAAAACAGCAAGTAGATAAGAATTGAGAGATTCATCATTTAAACAACTTTTCTTCATTTGATGTTACTCATCCTAACTCTTTAAGGCACCGTGCTGATGGCCATTTTGTTTGCATGATTAGCAAGTGAAACCCCAAAATAGGCCACTCAAGTAGGTAAGCTTCATATAGACATTGAATTTTGAGACAATGGTCTAAATAAATGGCCAGACAATTACCTTGTATCATGATGAGATTTCCCACAGTATCGAATTTTTTTTTTTTTTTTACCATTTTAAAGAAGTTAATTTTTTCCATTCTTCATGCCTGTTACCTGCACATAGTGGGTCTGCTCATTGGCATACAAATCATAATATGTAACAAGTTCAGTGAGAAACAAAGTTAAGTTACAGTGTCATCACATCCCTAGATGCTCACACAAGAAATAAACTAGAAGTGTGAAGAAAAGAAAAATTTTTTTTTCATTTTATTTAGTAGTGGTGCAAGGTGGAGATCAGAAGACAATTTGTGGGAATCAGTTCTGTCCCAAGGATCCAGACCAGGACATCAAGCTCTGCCACAAGCCCCTTAACTGGCTGAGGTGTCTTGCAAGACTTAAGACAAAGAATTTTGTTTGTGAAGCCAACCTATCCCAATTGTCTCTTGTACCCCTC
The DNA here is from genome assembly GCA_019843815.1 of Montemys delectorum. NCBI lineage: Eukaryota > Metazoa > Chordata > Mammalia > Rodentia > Muridae > Montemys > Montemys delectorum. The sequence continues at coordinate 20,716 of JADRCD010221788.1, read as the reverse complement.
ATTTTGCTAATAATGTATTCATAATGTTCATGAACACTCATCTAAAGACCCAGTGCTTTGTGTCTTTATCTCCTTTGACTTTTACAAAACCCAAGGGTACTGCAACTGTGACAGCCATCATCCCCACAGGCCTCAAAAGGAGAGCAGGAAGCTCTGGAAACCCATTCAGAAATCTGAGACTCAGAAAAGGCAGATGCTCTTCTCATACCCGAAGTGGTGTATCCAAGAGCTTTGCTGATGAGATTGAATAGTCCCACCAATAAAGAAGGGAAGGCAGGCAAAACCAAAGCAGGCAAGTCCTCCGAATGGCAGCACCTGAAGGACTATAGTGTGAGTACAGGAGAAAGATGATGATGATGATGATGATGTGATGATGATGATGATGATGATGATGATGATGATGATGAATAATGAAAGTATTCAAGGTGACAGATGTAGGGGAAGTGAACCTAGTTTTTAAGACCATTTAAATCACTGGGCAGTGGTGGCTCATGCCTTTACTCCCAGCATTTGGGAGGCAGAGGCAGGCATATTTCTGAGTTCAAGGCCAGTAGCTTAGTATACAGAGTGAGTTTCAGGATTGTCAGGGCTACACAGAAAAACCCTGTCTCAAAACAAACAAACAAACAAACACAAAAACAAAAAACAAAAAAAAAAAACCAAAAAACAAAAAACAAAACCCCAAAAAAGAACAAACAAAACAATAACAACAACAACCTGGAAAGAAAAAAAAAAAAAAAAACATTTAAATCCTCCAGTCTTCTGTTGTATTCTTGAAGTTCCACAGAACTTCAGGTCCCAGATATGATCTGGTGAAAGCCTTTAGAAGAGAAACTGAGCATGCTACATTTGGTAACCCTTTCCCTACCACAAACCAGTTTATCTAATTTTAGAGTATCATAGTGATCCTACTTAGGCAAGCTAACATTGTCAGCTTGACAGGTTAGAGAATCAGCTAAATGATAAACCTTGGGGCATATCCTTGAGATGTTTTTCAGTTATGGTAGAAAGACTCATTCTAGCCATAGGTGCTACCACTCCGTTGGTGGAGATCTCAGACTGCATAAAACCAAAAGCTCAAAGGCACCTGCTTTCCTACTGTGGATGCAATATGAGCAGCTGATTCATTCTGCTTCGCACACACCTTCCCTGTCATGAGGAACTGTATCCCTACAAAGAGTGAGCCAAAACAAAGTCTTCTTTTCGTATGTAGCTTTTACTGCTATAAATGTGGATTTCTGCTATAGCAATCTGAAAAGTAACTGATATTCTGGTGTAAGAACTAAGAGGAAGAGAAGTCCGCAGAGGAAAACTCACATCCATGGTAATGAGGCACCATATTTGCAATGAGCCTCTGCATTCCAGGTATCTTTTTAAAGGAAACTGAGACATCAGCAACAACGTCCTATTATCAACTCCTCCTAGAACTCTTCTGAAACCTGTGACATATAGATTGCTTCTTTTCTCTGCACACTGAAATGCCCAATGCTCTTCCTATTGTTTCAGACTCACAAGGATATGAAAGGAAAGCACCATTTCTAAGCTGCTTGGAATCCCAATAAATGACAGTACATTCAAGGAATTATACTGACTTTATGTGTGCAGTTGTTCTCTCTCTCTCTCTCTCTCTCTCTGTGTCTCTCTCTCTCTCTGTCTCTCCCTCCCTCCCTCCCTCCTTCCCATCCCCACCCCTGTGTGTGTGTGTCTGTGTGTGTCTGTGTGTCAGTATGTATGTAAGTTCAAGAATATGTAGAATTGCACAGAGCTGGAGTTACAGGTAGTTGGGAGCTGTACTGGCTAGTTTTTATGTCAATTTGGCACAAGGCAGAGTTATATAAAAAAGAGAACCTCACTTGAGAAAATTTCTCCATAAAATCAAGTTGTAGGTGAGTTTATAAGGCATATTCTTTTGTGTGACCTTAGAGAAGAACATAAGATTGTTGCTGAAAGATCTTGCCAGGAATGGACACTGCCTTCCTGAAATGTCCCAGCAATACAAACTTAATGCCCTTTCAGTTCCCCCTTCTGGTGATTAAAACCACACCTTGCCTGGGGCCACAAATGCAGAGAAAGGGCAGAACCAGGCCTCAAACGGGTGTAAACCAATTCATGCTGTTACCAAAGTCTACCTTCAGTAACTTTATAAAAACTGTGTGCTTGGAATGTTGGGGGTAGCCTCTGCCCCATTGAAGGATGGCCCCAATGCACTGGATCAATAAACTTCCTGCTTGTTGCATCAGTCTCCATCTCTGTGTTTCTGTGAGTGGGACATCCAAACATAAGGCTCTTTGGGTCTTACACTTTTCTTTTGAAAGACCCCCAGAGCTGGGGAGACCCTCACTCAAGTCTCGGAATGATGCAACCACCCAATAACTCACTCACGAGAGAACGATCTTGATCCAACAGCATGAGGTTTATTCAGGGGGAGGAAGGGAAGCCAGATCTGGGGTCGAACATGTAGCCTAGTAGGCCAGAGGAGTTCGACCCCGAGCACAAGGAGTAAAGGGTATTTAAAGGGAAAAATCACAAACTAGGGGGGTGAGGGGGTTACCAAGGAAACATAACAGGAGAACAGTGGAAAATTCTAAAGAGACCCAGCCCCTAGTTGAGTCAGGGTCATAAGGAAAACATCCTACACACTCATTATGCACAAGAATGTAGTCTTGTCAATATTATTCACTTTATGGCTGACCTTTCCCTAGAATCATCCAGATGGCTCATCTCCTGCTTTTTGTTCTTGGACCTGGCTGGGGGAGGGGGGGTGGGTTTTGTGGCCAACTGGTTCCTGAAACTGGCTAGTCTACATTCTTGGCTCGTTACAGAGGTTTTCCATGCCCCTCCAGATAAAGGTTACACAGTATACATTCCCACCAATACATTTTTACCAAATGCTCCTTTTTTTTTTCTTAATTCTAAAATTCTCCAGCCCTACATTTTCTCTCTTTCTTTCTTTCTTTCTTTCTTTCTTTCTTTCTTTCTTTCTTTCTTTCTTCCTTTCTCTTTTGTTCCTTTGTTTGTTGCTTTTCGAGACAAGGTTTCTCTGCTTAGTCCTGGAGCTCACTCTAGACCAGGCTGGCCTCGAACTCAGAAATCCGCCTGCCTCTGCCTCTGCCTCCCATGTGCTAGGCCTAAAGACGTGTGCCACCACTGCCCTGCTAAGGCATATTCTTAATCAGTGATTGATGGGGAGGGTTCAGCCTATCATGAGGATTGCCACCCTGGGCTGATTGTCTTGAGTTCTATAAATGACAAGGCCATCAGGAGCAAGCCATTTTCTCCCCAAGTTGGTCATGATGTTTCCTCACAGCAACAGAAACGCTCATTATAACATCATCTAACATAAGTACAGGGACTCCAACTCTGGCCCTCTGCAAGGCAGAATTGCTTTTAGCTACTTATCTACCTCTTCACCCCTAGTGATTTGCTTCCCTTCTCCAGAGAACTGCCTCATCCCTTCATAGGAGGTCAATGGTGGAGCAGAAACATCTGCAGCAGCAAGTGTCCATGTTGATTGGCTTCAAACTAAAAATAACACCAGAAAAGCCTACCTCTTCAGTACAAAGGGATTAACACGATCTAAAGTATAAATATTCATGAAGGACAGCCATCCTAAGAGAGGCAAATCTCTAAATCCCTGAGATTTTCTGTTTCCTTTATGTGCTGGCTAGTTTAAACCAACAACAAACCCAGGAACTTCCAAGTTAAAAATGCCTGCCAAATACTAGTAAAGGCCTGTCTAATACTAAAAACAAAACCCAAGCTTCCAAAGGCCAAATGCATTTCTGCATTGCATTCTTTTTTTTTATTAGATATTTTCTTTATTTACATTTCAAATGTTATCCCCTTTCCTGGGTTCCCCTCTGAAAAAGAACCCTATTCCCTCCCCCCAACCCCTGCTCACCAACCCACCCTCTCCTGCTTCCTGGCCCTGGCATTCCCCTAAACTGGGGCATAGAGCCTTCACAGACCAAGGGCCTCTCCTCCCATTGATGATCAATTAGGCCATCCTCTGCTACATATGCAGCTGGAGCCACTAGTCTCACCATGTGTACTCTTTGGTTGGTAGTTTAGTACTTGAGAGCTCTGGGGGTTACTAATTTGTTCATATTGTTGTTTGTCCTAAGGGGCTGCAAACCCCTTCAACTCCTTGGGTCGTTTCTCTAACTCTTTCATTGGGAATCCTGTGCTTGGTCCAATGGTTGGCTGCGAGCCTCCACTTCTGTATTTGTCAGGCACTAGTGGGGCCTCTCAGGAAACAGCTAAAACAGGATTCTGTCAGCCAGCACTTGTCAGCACTGCATTCTTACTTCCTTTGCTTATAGATATCACCAAATTGTGTGCAAAATATTTCAGGTTCCTGAGTTGGTCTGTGGCAAATTTCCAGGTTTTAGCAGTGAGTATAGAAATAGCCTCATTTCCAGCAATAACTTGGATGTGACAGGAGGGATGTGACAGGAGCTCTGACTAGGTTGGTTTTTGTGATGAATCCTGGGTGGAATAAAACAGGAACAGTTGTGCACATGTTCATATGATAGATCTTTCCCAGAATGAGGAGGTACTGAGACCTATCCATTCATTCTTGCCCACTACCTGTTCTTTTATTCAAGCAAACAAGCTGGCGAGGTAGTAGAAGGGAGAGTCTTGGTGGACTAGTAAAAGTTTAAATACTGAGAAAGCCAGAAGACATCTATGCAGCACATATTCACTCAAAAGTCCAGGCACTATGGGTTACCAGCAGCAAAACTAAAACTAACAAAGGAGGTGGACTAAGGATCACAGACATTGGAAAGGAATTAAGGGGTTAACAGCTACATGCTGAAGCAGGAGGAGGGTCCAGAGCAGGGAACATAAGTCATTGAAACTGTGCTAAGAAAGGAAAGGGCTTGGGGACATTACAGGGAAGGGAAGGACCATAAACATCTCATGATCAAGATCAGCTCACACATCACTGGGGTTTTTATTAACATACAGCATCAGCACTATCTCTTATTCTATGGCCTGTGTGACTATCAGACTGCGTGACTATCAGACTGCGTGACTATCAGAAAACAAACACATTCATTATATTTGCCCAATAGTTTGTTTTCTAGGTGTTAAATAAATCTCTTAAAGGAGGTTCAACTGTATTTTACCACATGAAGGAAACTCAGTATTCAAAGTAAATTACAACAAGTACACTGAAGACAAGGAAACATTGATTTATAATGCGAGTAATCATTTCCCAGATTATTCAGTTTATATGTGTGCATTGCTGTGCCTTAGTTATCCACAAAGTGTGCTGTGTAAGTTATAGGTTACTGTGAATCCCTATCTCTGTCTATCTCTCTCTATGAATTTTTTTGAGCCAAAGAACAAGACAAAACACAACAAAATCCAGGCAGCAGAAATCAAACCCAAGAGGTGTGTGTGTGTGTGTGTGTGTGTGTGTGTGTGTGTGTATGTATGTGTGTGTGTGTGTATGTGTGTGTGTGTGTGTGTGTGTGTATGTGTGTGTGTATGTGTGTGTGTATGTGTGTGTGTATGTGTGTCTGCACGCGTGGAGAGGAGGGCTTATTTCGTTTATAGGAACAGAAAACACTGTGGGCATATTTCAGAGTTTCCAGACATACAAGAGCTTTCATTTCACATTGCACAGAGTCTTTCATCAAAGATTGTGGAGAGTGACCAGTGGATACTTTCAAGAAGATCCAAAGGCCTGAGAGAAATCATATTTCACAGGGTAGTTCAGAGAATGCTAAGCCAGGAAGAAGGTAGTCATCTTGGTGTCTTGAAAGACTCAAGCAAGTAACTTCTAGGGAGGAACCAGTGTCTGCAACAGCCTGCACAAAGCAAACATAGGAAAGGTAAGGGCTCTGGGGGGTCAAACAGAGACACATCCTCTCATTTTGGTTGTAGTGGGAAACATGGAGAGAGTGTGATAAATGCTTAAAAGACAGAAGCCAGCCAGCCAGGATCTGCTGCTTTGCTTCCAGTGAAGACACAGTTCAAGAAATGCAGAAATATTAATTTGTTTTATCTTTTCTCCATATTGCTGTGACAAAAGACCTTGGGAATTAAACTGAAATAAGGACAGAGAGTTGTTTGGGCTCACTGACATGGAGGTTTTAATCCAAGGTCACTTGTCTTCATTGTTTTTGGACCCGTAGTGAATATTTGATGGAGAAAGGCTGCTTATCTCAAGTTGGGCAGGAAGTACAAAGAGATCTCCATTGAATAAGGAGTACTTATTCCCCCCACACAAGCTTATCAAACTATGAGTCCATCATTAGATTAAACCAATGAAAAGGGTATCACCAATCATCTCCCAAAATCCCCACTTCTGAACACTGCAAAAAGGGGGAGGGAGACTGCCACATGTTCTTTTTTAGAACGTTTCACTCAAACCCTAACAGCTATATAGTCTGCTTTATATAGAAAGTCTTATGCTCAGATCCCCAAACCCAGCCAGCAGCATTGACACTGTAGTAGGAAGAGGTACCCTGAGAGCAGTTATAAGCCATGTTGTTATTTTGGGTTGGTCTATATATTTTCATGTATTCCTCATTAGTCACTGTACACCTGGACTGTCTTTCTTGAAAGGAGATGCCTTACGTGCACAAGTCCCAGTGTCTTAGTCGTTTAGTGATTCCTTGTCACTTGACTTTGTTTTCAATAACTTTTGAATTTCCTGTACAACACATTAACATTATTTCTTTTTCAAATACTTTTAGTATTATCTTTTCTGCTTATTCCATTATTTAACAACTGTTTCTTACAGTAGCTAATTATATAGTAGAAGTATGTGGAAAGAGAGATGACATGAGGTAGAAGGTAGGGCAGGTTGATTTGCAATGTCCTGCCTACTCTAAACTTAAGAGATTCAACATATGTAATAGGACAATGCCAGAGTCCTGGTGCTCTCTACTGAGGATCAAAAAAAAAAAAAATGAGAGATCTGTTAAAAGGTCCCAAGACTAATTAGTGATACTCAATACTCCTCCTCCTCCTCCTCCTCCTCCTCCTCATCTTCCTCCTCCTCCTCTTCCCCCTCCT
>JADRCD010221788.1:0-13584 GCA_019843815.1 Montemys delectorum | reverse complement strand
TCTCTCTCTCTCTCTCTCTCTCTCTCTCTCTCTCTCTCTCTCTCTCATTACACAGATAGATAGAAGCACAGCAAGCTCACAAACCCTCGGATCCAGATCTCCAGCTTTGCCTGTGTTTAAAATACAAACATGCACTGATGTGGATTAATTTTACCTTATTGTTGACTTTCCTCAAATATTTGTATATTCTTGATTATGTGTTCAAACTAAAATTTGGGAACCTCCCTCTTGCACTGTCTGCATTGTCTGTTTATATTGTTTACTTGTTGAGACTGTGCTAACAACTTAAGTATTTATTGACAGGGCCAGAATCCTGTTTCTGGAGATCATTGGCAGAGCTGGTTACCTGCTTAGTGATACTCCACAGGCTGTGGATATTTTATACCCCCATATCACCCTGGCTTTCTGTAACCAAGATGTCACATCTGCTACTCTCAACTGGAACCAGAAAAGCAAAGCATGCTGGACACTGGTAGGAATGAGAAATAAAGAGCTAGCTGGCTCCTACTCTGGAGAAGTGGAGAAGCTTCCTCTTGTATGTGACTGAAGCTGACCAACAGAGATGCACCTAGAGATTTGCACTCCAGTTGCCTTCTGGTTTTGAGGATTCTTCACAGTTACAGAATGTCTTTTTTTTTTTTAAATCTATTTATACACATGCTCAACTATCTATTTAAAATATCCTTTCTTCCATTTGTACAACTTTGAGACAGGAGAATGAGGCTTGGATTGTCCTCCAGAGCTCACAGTGAAGAGAAAGCCAAAGAGCTCACTCAGCAGGGACCCACTTCATGCCTGGAGCTGGGACCCACTAGACCAATGAGAATCCCTTAGGAAGCTTCTCCCTGTTAATCACTTTGAAAGCATGAAAATCTTTACAATGTTTGCTAGTATATAAACTCCTGAGGACCTGGACATAATTCCGGTGGATCATGTGGGAAAAACTGGAATTATGTAATAATATATTCACCCCACACCCAAAGGATAAGAAGTTAGAAGAGAAATTAAATTTAGTTAAAAAGGAAAGAAATTATATATTTTATACTTGTAAAATAAAGTCAGAAACAGTCATTGGTTCTGAGCACAGCATGAATGCATGCGGAACATTGTTCTTGGACCTAAGGGTGACATTACAAGAGCAAGTCTTTCATTTCTTGCTTTCCCCTTGTTTGGATTCTCTTTGGTTTAATGTTTATAAATAATATTATAATTGTCTTGTTTTCCTTGTACTCAGTGCTTGGTTTTCTGAGGACATTTTAATGTAGAGACACGATGCATTTGGAACCCATCCACCCTCACAAAGTCTCCTCCATCCTCTCTCTCTCTCTCAGCTGCGTCTGTAGCTGTCGCTAAGCTTCTCTTTCTCTTACAGACTATGTGCTTCCACCTTCATATGAATGATACCAAGACGATTTTATTTATCTATATAAAATGTAAGATGCAGAAATGAGAGGAAACATGCCACTTATGTGTCTTATCTGTCTTAATTCATTTAATATAATTATCTCCCATTGTATCCGTCTTCCTGAAGACACAACAACAAAAATTATTCCTCTCTGTAGTAAGGATTAAAAGCATATTGTTTCTATCTAATGTAACTGAGTATTTTGGCTAAAAAAAGATATACATATGCTTATCTTTATCACACACACACACACACACACACACACACACCAGATGTTGTATGTGTTTAGTAATGAGCAATGATATATATTTTTTCTCTATTTTTTTTTTAAATTACATTTACTTACTTGTGTGCATGAATGCTTATGTGAGTCTGTGCATGTATACATGGTCCATGGCATTACTGTTATCAAAAGATAACATGGGGTTGGGTCTTTCTTCTTACCATGTGGCTGCCGATATTAAGTCATCAGGTTTGGTGGCAAGTCAACAGCTTTCTTATAAGCTAGAGAACAATGATATAACTCCTAAACCCTAAACAACTTCAAACTCAGTGTCAACACACATCTTTTCTGAAAAGAATAAGTATCTTAATTTATCATAATCTATATGCTTTGTCCTCTCTTGACTGACCCGAGCCCTGGGTTGATTCTTACTTAAAGATGAAACACACATCGTCTTCTGCCAAAAAAATAGGAGCTATAGTTTTCTTACAGCCTGAATCATTATGAATTATGTTATATTCTTATTACTACAGTGGCGTGTGGCAAAAAGAATAAGCAATGCACTCTCCGCACGCCTTTAATCCCAGCACTTGGGAGGCAGAAGCAGGCGGATCTCTGAGTTTGAGGCCAGCCTGGTCTACAGAGTGAGTTCCAGGACAAGACAGCCAGGGCTACACAGAGAAACCCTGCTCAAAAAAACAAAAAACAAAACAAAACAAAAACAAAAAAACAAAAAAAAAACAAACCAAAACAACAACAACAACAACAAAAACCAAACAAACAAAAAAACTTTTGAAAAAAAAAGTTAACTGGTGCTTGTGTTCGTGTGTATGTGTGTGTGTCTGTGTGTGTGTGTGTGTGTGTGTGTGTGTGTGTGTGTGTGTCTTTCATTTGTGCATACAGATTGCTCCTGTGTGGGTGCATGCATGTGACCTGCCAGGAGTCAAAGCAGCTTACCCATTACCACTACAATGAATTATTCCAAACACATCAGTGGAATAAGTCTTGTGCTCTGTGTAGTACATTGGTAGAAATGACAATCTCACATTTAGTCCTAAAGACATTCACAGCCAGGTGGTTTAGATAGTGGATCCTTCCCGGATTCCAGTTTGTGTCAATAACGTAAGTGAAGAATACTGTAAATACAGTTTAAACACTCACGTGTTTTGATGGCATGAGCAAATTTAAATCTTCCTCTTGTCAGTCATTCCCTTTATATTTTTTTCTCTTTAGAAGTAAAGTAGGTTTAATCTAGAGAATGCTTCTAAAATGGTCCATCTTTATTTGGTTTGCTTTTCTCATTTTAATAATGACTTGTTCTTGGTTCATGCCACACAAGATAACTTTTCTCAGGAGGTCTTTGAAGAGTGCGTTATTTGTGGACTAAACAAAGGCAGTCAAGAAAAACAAAACAAAACAAACAAACAACTCCCATCCCCCCCCCCAAAAAAATAACAGATGTGGCAACATGCAGTGTGGAACTCAGCAATCTCCAAGCACAGTGAACTGTTGGTTTCTCTTGGGCAAATCTAAATCTTGAGTCCACTGGTTTCCAACTTCCTAATGCTTTGGCCCTTCAATACCATTCCTGATGTGGTGACCCCCAAGCATAAAAGCACTCTCATTGCTACTTCAGAACTATAATTTTGATACTGTTATAAATTGTAATGTAGATATCAATGTTTTCTGATAGTCTTCGGCAACTTCTGTGAAAGGGTTGTTTGACACCCAAAAGGGTCATGACTCACGCACAGGTGGAGAATCACCAATCTATGCACATCTCACTGTCTCCCTTGTCAGAGAAGGACTGCAGAGCAGTCTTGAGGCACCCAAACAATTGCCATTTTTTTTTTTTGAGAAAATGGTTCAGAATCTGTTTGTAATATTAAGAAGAGTTTTGGGTTGATTTTTGTTTTTGTTTTTGTTTTTAAATTTTGGTTTATTTTTTGTTGTTGATTTCTTGTTTGTTTGTTTTTTGTTTGTTTGTTTGTTTTGTGTGGTTTTTTGTGTTCTGGGTTTTTTTTTTTGTTTTTGTTTTTGTTTTTTGTTTTTGGCATGCTGCCAGGTATGGTGGTAACATAATTCCATCACTTGAGAATCTGAAGCAAGTGTACCAAGACACCAAATCCAGCTCTGATTGCCTTGCAAGCCTGGAAATATGAAACATTGTCTCAAAATAACTAATAGAAATACATACACACAAAAAAGTAAAAAAAAAAATTACAAATTATCACCCAGATGAGACTTTGGAACCTACAAGTCACTCTGTTCTCCAAGTGACTCCATATATGCTGAAATTTAAGAAAACTATTGCATAGCTCAAAACCATGATATATGCATATAGGATAGAAGTTCAATTATCTCTCTGTAAGTTATCATTTGTGGCCAAAGGATGTATGTGTATATACATACATGTGTTTATATATTATATGTATTATGCATGTATGTATGTATGTATTATGGATGGATGGATGAATGGATAGTTGTGTGTGCTTGTGAGGTGCTTGATGGGAGTGCTGGGAACGGAGCTTGAATTTTCTGGAAGCACTCTTAACCTCTAAGCCATCTCTCCTGAACCTAGGTTTATTTATACATAACTAAAAGATAAAAATAACCATGTATTTGAAAGTTTGATCTTTAAAATACTAGTAATTTTATGAGCTAAGAGCAGCTTGGAATTTTTAAAGCCCAAAGAATAAATGCTATGAAAGACATTATTGATGTAAAGTCAACCAACTCTGATATACAAGAATGTGCTATACAAATTGTAGCAATTCAGGTTATTATGAAAAAAAAAACTGGGGAAATCTAGATAAAAGGGTGGTTAAGCCAACTCTTCAATAACTAATTCAATATAACAATGAATTATGTAACATTCAATAATGTTGAAGCATAAAAAATTACATGGGATGTCATTTAATGGCAAACTTATTATTCATGATATCAGGCAAATTAATTCATCTCAATCATGCTGAGATTTTTGAAGTTTGAAAACAGTAAGATAAATGACTATTTTGGGTACTCATTTTAATGTTCTTATCCTCTTGTGTGATATGCTTAAGACTATTCATTTTTAAAGACTGTCTGTTTTGGGTCAATAAGATGGCTTGATGAGCCAGGTGCTTACGGCCAAGGCTGCCACTCGGGATTCAATGCTTGGGACCCATATGACAGCAGGAGAGACCTGACTCATCCAAGTCGTTTTCAGATTTTGGGTATATGTATGTATGCCATGGGAGCACATGCCACCCTCCCCCCCCCAACACACACACCAAAAAAAAAATTTTTGAATAGATATAATAAAAAGGTCTAAAAGATGTTTACTTATATGATACAAACATATAAAGAACACAGAATAATTCTGTTCTGCTTTTGTTTCTCAAAGCATTCAAAGCGCATGGTGGGATGTTTTCCTCTCAACACTCATTGTATTAACGTGGCAGTTCCTCACCACTGACCACAGAGCAACTGGACTTTTCCTAGTCTATTCTCTAACTTGACTACATGTGCTTTGCTTTACTGTTGTTTCTCATTATTAATGATCACAAATGAGTAATTTCTGAAATTCAGCCTGGTATTTATTTACTTATTTATCTATTTATTTTTCTGTAGAAATGCGTTACTGTCATTCTCTGAGGAACAGAAATGAATAGGTGCCGGAAATCTCAGGCCCTAACAGCACCAATACTAGAGGCAAGGGCATCGACAATAGTGGGCAAAGGTGTTGGCAGCATCAGGGAAGGCAGGATGTGAGCCCCGGCTGCCAGGTGGGTGCAAGGTCCAGCTATGAATGCTTCAGGAGAGAAATCTCTTCCCCAAAGTATTACAGCTCAGTAAAACAGCCACTCTCAGATGATTCTTGATGAAATATCGTGGATAGGGACCTTATCCATGTGGATAGGGACTTTATAAACATTAAGGAGTAGGGTGGGATCCAGGGGTAGCTGCATGGTATTGGCTCAGTTAGAGATGCTAGTGATGTTCTGTTTGCATGAGGAATGACTTCGAGTGGTTTCCTTACTTGATTGATTATAATGGTCCTCTCAGTCAGGTCTCATGGGTACATCGTCCAGAACAGGTAGAGTTAGTTAGATAGGGAGTTGGCCCCACTCCTACTATTCTCAATTCTGAGTTTTAAAGAGCTTGGGTTCACTCCGCCTTACCGGTTCTTCTGTCTGGTGGCACGGTCCACCTTTTGGCTGTTTTACTGAGCTGGAACAGGTTACTCAGGACAGTAGCTGGCACCCAATGTGAACCATAACCAGCTGACACATACCACAGCTGGTGGCCCATAAAGATCCACTCTGGTTTGATCAAAAAGTGTGAGTAGCCCCTGGACCCCGGCCCACAGCTTTTGCATTAACCCAAAAGACCTAAGCGTCCCCACTCTGAGGACAGGCACTCTGTCTTTTTCCAACTTTTGTTTTCAGTTGGACCTACTACTCTGACCCCTGTCTGGAACTACACCATCGGTTCTGGAACTTACAAAATCCCGATCCCCACGCCCACATTGGCATCACTGGTAGGGTGCCGCCAGGTATCTATGCCTCCTATCTTTCTGCTGTACTTTCCCAGGTTTACAGAAAGCAACACTCCTTTCTGTACACAGCCAAGGAAATACATGTGGAAAGGAGGACCTGCCTGCTGCAGCAGAAGGCTGGCATTGCAGCAGAGCAGGCTCCTCCTCCTCCTGCATCTGGGCAGGCTCTCTCCTGCCAAACAAAAAATAATAGGTGGAATCTTGCTGCGGACTGTTTGGAAAAGCACAGCTCACCCAAAACTTCTTTGTTTCATGCTTCTTTGCTTAAATGCTTGTTCTTCTCTCTAGCAGGAACACCTGAAACAATGTTCGTGTTTTTAAACCCCAAATTGTTCAAAAAACATTTTAATTTGTTTAAAAATTCTTTGGGGCTTCAAAAAAAATCGTACTGGATCTACCTCCCACAAGTCAAGCAGACTACCTTAATGACGATTATTCAACCCTTAATTAAAAAATAATAATAGTCTACTTAAGCCAGTTTCTTTTTCACAGATAAGCTCTTACTGCCTATTCTAGATACATAATTAACATGGTATCTTCTTCCTCAGCTACCTGAAGCAGATGAATTCCCAACTCTTCCCTTAATATAACACAGGTGACTTCTCTCTTTATACCCTTCCCTCTTTCCTAGGGCTATAGGAAGGAACCACAGATGTGCTGCCAATCAAACTGTTACAGACTTAACATATATGTTGGCCACTATATATATATATATATCCCTGTGCAGACATCTGTCAAGGTTCTTCTGCACCCCTTTATGATCATTCCACAAGTTTAACTATGAGGAAAGAAAGACTGCACTGTTCTCTTAGGGCAAACTGAGACTAACTGCCATTTCCTTTGGACCTGCTGGGTCCACAGCTAACTTGCTCAGACACACCAGCTGCTGACTGCAAACGTTTCAAGATAGGCAGATGATGGCATCTACAGATGACAACCTTGGGTCCCATCAATGACAGATGAATTTTTGCTAGGGCCTAAGGACGGCTAAACTTGGGGGGACTTGCATCATATTGATGTTTATGCCCTCAATAAGCTGTACAGACTTGCTCTGGAGATTTCAATCCACCGAGCAATTATGTTGGTTCAATAATGCCTTCTCTTCCTGTATCCCACCCTGCACTACCCCTCCGGCTTATGTTGTGTTTTATTTTGATGCTTACACCATGCATCGTCAAAAATTTAAACTAGAGAAAACATAGAAGACAGAAACTCCAGTGATACCTTTCCTTTACAAAAGGAGTATTTGTGGGGCAGGTGAAAAAGTGCCACCAGGCCAAAGAGCTGGTAAGGTTGAGTGAGCCCAAGCTCTGTAAATCTCAGAATTGAGAAGGATAGGAGTGGGGCCACTCCTTGCCTAATTCTGCTTGCTCTGGAACAGGTAACCAGGACATCCCACTGAGATGATCATGGCAATCAATAATAAAACATCAAAACCTAGAGAGATCTCCATGCTAATGAGGTATCCAGATAGACCCCCACATTAGCCAATGTGTTACCACTCTGTCTAAACTCTTTCAGTTACCTGCCAACAGCCACTTATGCTCCTCCCCAGTTACCTGGCAACAACCAGACAGGCTTGACTATATAAGGGGCTGCTTCCCTCCTTCTCCTTCTTTTGTTCCTCTCTTGCTTCTCTCTTGCTGTTGCTCTCCCCTGTCCCCTTACCCTTCCCCCCTCCTCATGGCCATCCTCTCTCTCATTCTGCCTTTTTCTGCCTCTACTACCCTCAAAGTCCCCACCCCATGCCCTGATACTATACCATCGTGTGGCTGGTTCCTTGGGGGGTTGGGGGGCCTTGGCATGGACCTGCTGAGACATCACCTTACCTCATTCCTTACCATACTCTCATAGAACATATTCTATCTCTCTTTATCTTTTTATAAACACATCACAATGAGCTTCAGTTCCTGGTATTTCTTCCCACAAAAGGTATTTAATCCCTGGTTCACCCTGAATAAGGTGTATGTATTCAAATCTGCCTTCAAACAAAGCAGTTTGAATAAGTAAGGGTCTCTTAATCAAGGGCCAATGCAGGAGGAAGCCTTCTTCAAGAGCTAGATATAAATCTCTCAGAGAAGGCCTTCTCTCTTTCAGGCGATCTACTCTCATACTCTCAGCACTCACTGTAAATCAAACTGGGTTCTGCCCTGTCCTGGGCTCTGCCTGGGAAAACATGGTCCAATGAGGACCATCATTATGGACTGAGTTCTGCCTCCCCTGAGCAGCATGTTTCCCATGCCAATCTGTTTCACCATGTTTTTCCAGCATCTTTCCTATTTACTGACTTGGGTCCAAGATAATGAATGCCATAAGGATAGCTTCTAAAAGGCTGTGCCTTTTGAGACTCAATCCAGGGACCAAAATGTCTGTTAACCTTCAAGGAGTAGAACTCTGGCCTTAATATACATCAACAAGTAAAACTGGATTTTGAAAAAAAAATGTTTTGTTACAGAACATAGCTATTTGTTTAGCTCATAAAATGTGTACATATAGAGAAAAATCCAATTTCCTTTTTTCAACTGTAAATTAATTTGCCTTTGTTGTGTTTCTCTTCTGTTCTCCATAGGAATTTTTTTTTAATTTCCAGAGCCTGCCTGCCTACCAACCCCCAGTCTTCTCTTGGATAATGAAATCCCCAGGCATCCATGATCCATGAGACTTCATCTCACAGTGGCTAGAAAGATAATAACATAGAAATTAAACCTACAAATATTTGGTGTCATGGCACCTTAGTCCATGTTTACCCTATTTATGTTAGAAATTCCATGGAATTTATTTTCCTAATAATGTCAAAAGGGTCAAGACTTACTGTGCACCAAGTTCTAGGAGTTTCCCAAGCATTATCTCATTTGTTTCTTACTATTTGCTGTGACAAATTAGAGCCTATACCAGTTTAAAGGTAAGCATTACATCCTTATTGTACTTGTCTACATTTTTTCAGAATTTTGCCTTTATGTTTTCTTCCTTCATCATTCATATGTGTGTGTGTATATATATATATATATATATATATATATATATATATATATTCACACAATGATTTATATACATTGATACACACACATATGTATATGTATATATAGGTATGTATGTATATATATGTATACATATATATACACACATTTATATACTATATGTTGTATTTTTGGGAAATGCCTGTGACTTTTAAAGTTCTTTTCCAACATGGCAAAAAGCATTTATGGGCAGACAATACCAGTGGAGTATGTGGGAGCAATGCATAAGAACCTGAAAGTAAACCAGGCTGGATGCACAGAACACATTTGTACACAGGCTCAACTAGAGAAGGAATCCACTCCATTCCTCTTCTGTCCACCACTGCATTAAAAATTCTTTTCATTTTTTCCATTATAATATAATTATACCATTTCCTCCCTTTCCTTTGCTTCCCCCCACATCTCCCACATAACCCTCTTTGCTCTATTTCACATTCATGGCCTTTCTTGTATTAATTGTTTACATACATAAATGTATGTAATTTACATATGTATTCCTAATACAAACATACAACTTGCTCAGTCCATATAATATTATTTGTATATTAGTTTTCAAGGCTTACCAACAGGTACTATAGAACTTGTATTGTAACTTAACACGAAGAGAATAAAACTAGTCCTTAATCAGCAGCAGCCCTCTCTTCCTCACAATGACCACTTAGCAAGCATCTTTTGAGGTTTTTCTGACTTGTTTACCATTTCAGTACACCAAGACCCCAGGCTGTGCAGCAGAAGTTTAACAAGGAAATTCTTGCCTTTCTGAAGTGTGAGCAGACGAGTGTACTTTAATACCATACATTTGAATCTTTGACTTTTTAGTCTATTGATACATTTTTTAAAATATGGTCCAAGACATATGAGAAAACTTGTTTACTGCATTAACCTTGAAGGCAGAAAATGAAATATTAATTATTTTTAAAAAGGCAAGAATTAAAAATGAAACATCCCAATATGAAAATTGGTCTCCTTAAGTGTGCTAGGAAACAGAATATAAAAGTGCCAGAAATGTTTCAAGGCCAAAAAAAAAAAAATTAGCCACAGAACTCAGGGTTACTCTACCAAGTTCAAATGTTCTAAAACCACAGTTTTGATGTTTTAGGTTTTTAATTGAAAAGTTAGATATTGGTATATCTGCATGGACGGAGGGGTACGGGTGTCCATGTGCATGTGTCCACCCAACATGAGACTGATGCAAAGCGGTTGGTCAGCAACTCTGAGCAAGTCAGTTCATAAGTCCTTGCAAAGGCAACCACACAGCCTTCAACTACTGATGAGGGTCTTGCTTGTGCCATCTGATATATCCCTTATCCTGCCACACAGGCTGAGAAAGCTATCTGCGCCAACCAGAGTATCCCCACCCTAGTAGACACTGAGAGAAAACTAAAAGATGCTCTGGATCTGAAGCTGGGTTCACACTGGTTAGAGCTAAATGTGTCCTGTTAAGGAAAATGTCCACAAACCCCTGCTTTTAAATGGAACATGTAGAAGAGTTTTTAACAATGATCACAGTGAAAGAAGATTCAGAGGTGCTATGCTAAATCCCCTGGACCTGTGCAACTAACCTATAGGGCTCACAGACAGAAGGCAATGTTTGCCTAAGAAAGCAAAAATATAACATTAGTACATTTAGTAGTATAACATAGTATCCCCTATGCAGAAATATTGATGTGGGGAGTCTCACACACACACACACACACACACACACACACACACACACACACAAAAGATGATGCTGTGTCATCAAAGAAACACATCATTTCTGTAACAATGGTCCTCAGAAAGTATAAACTTGTGACTTCACTGAAACTACAGAAAAATTAGTAAAACAATTCACATTCTGAGTGAGAAGATTACCAAAAACTTTTGTAAAAGCCTCAAAAGACTCAGAGAAATGAATACATCAATAAGTACCATAATTAAAACCCTCAGTACCAGAATTTCTAAGATTGAAGCAGGTAGACAAAGACAATTTAAAGCTTATTAATGTTATAATAAACTATTAATTAAGTAAATATCTGAATTATGGATTTTTAGAAGGGCAATATAGGAAAGAACATACAAAAATATTTAACAGATTAAGAGGTGAAAACTTCCTTAATATTGGGAAAGATTCAGATGTGCAGGTGCAGAAATTGCTAGGACCCAAATAGGATTTCTGTAGTAAAACACTGACACTGACAAGTTAAACTAAAGAGGATGCATCAGTATGCAAATGAATCTTATGTCTGAGGACTGCAAAACTTAGCATTGCTAAAATGTTCGCATTATAGACTCAAAGCAAAAAATCAAAATGCTAATGGCACTTGTCACAGTCATTCACTTTTAAAAATTCTATAAATTCATATGGAAAAGACAAGGAAATAAACTTCCAAAATACTTTGATTTAAACAAAAGAAGGAAAGGAGAGTCATGAGAATACCCAATATCAAAATATCGCATAGCTATTTTCACAAAAGTTT
Source organism: Montemys delectorum (assembly GCA_019843815.1). NCBI lineage: Eukaryota > Metazoa > Chordata > Mammalia > Rodentia > Muridae > Montemys > Montemys delectorum. The sequence continues at coordinate 1,940 of JADRCD010221788.1, read as the reverse complement.
ATTATACTTATACTGGAACTGACTGCTGAAACACATAACTCAGAAATAGATATTTGTGGCCCGTTTTCAACAAGTATACACATTAAAAAAAAAAAAACAATCAACCAAATAACAACAATAACAACAACCAAAACAACCTTAATAGAACAAAGAGGAGACACTTCGACTAACTGGTGCTGAGGAAGCAGAATGCCCTTAAGTATATCCAACTTAAAATGAATCAAGTGTGTCCTGAATTAAATCCTAGAATTCACATGATGGAAAAAGAGAATGGACTCCTACAAGTTATACTCTAACATGCACCACACACACACACACATACGCACACACACACACACACACACACACACACACACACACACGAATAAATGTGATAAAATATTTAAAATCAGTAACAGTTTAAAAACAGGAGTTCTGGCCCAGTCTAGTTTACAGAGTTAGTTCTATGATAGCCAAGGGTACACAGAAAAACTCTGGCTTGGAAAAAACAACAACAAATAAACAGACAATCCCACAAAACCAAAACAATAACAAAAACAAAACAGGTAATTGAAATAAATGACCCATTGAACTCCCTTAAAATGTTTTAACTCACGAATGTTTCAAAATTCAGTTTCAGCTAGAAACAAACTGTGGAATAAAATCCCATGCTTTCCAAAAATGGCCTGAATGAGTATAGCATTTCAGAATAGTGTATGGTTTATTAAAATACTACAAATCATGCTATAAACTTCAATTCGCCTTCCCCATCGTTGTCATGAATGTGCTTAATTCTATAAACCTGAATAGTTAATTAGCGTATTCTGGAAATAATTCACTGCACAGTAACCATTCAGATTATGCTTCTTCAGGAATAGCAAGTGATAAAATGACTTGCTATTAATGTACAAATGTAAGATCCATTTTCCTGTTATAGAATCCAATGACAGAAATAGTGAACAGCAATTCCATTTTGAGAAATTTATATTCATGTCTATAATGAACTCTCTAGTCTTTAAACTGTTCTTGACTGAGAGGCAGAATCTCAACTATTTAAAAACAGTCAACAAGACCTTAATGAGTTTGAATTGGAGGGGTGTGTACTCAGATGGTCTCCTAATAAAGAGTAATGACAGGAAAAGGAAAAGTGGGTTCATCTGAGAAAAGACAAAGCATCCCAGAACCCATTTAAAAGCATCAATCGATTTAACTCTAAGCATGAACATAAAACAAAGCAGGGGACAACAAAAAAAGGAGAGAGAAAAGGAAATGTAAATGTTCTTGCCAGAAGGCTCTCTCACAGCAACTTTGAAACAGCCTGAGAAAGACCACCTTAACCCATGGAAACAGATGGACCAGTTGGTAAAATCTGAACCACTCTATTGCATAAACTACTATGCATATAGAATACGCTTACTTTACACTTCAAACCATTATAGACATGGACTCTAGTCAAAGTTAATGTCAAGATATGGGAAATTTTTCTTTAAAAGAAACCTGACGCTTACTTGTCTTTCAGGGTCTCAGTGTTTTCTTACAAACAACTTGTTTAAATTCCTTTTTGATTTTTTTAAAAAGAAAATAATACAGAAACAAGGTCCCAGCTCTTTCCTCCATGTCTGAAATTTTCTACAGGTCATTATGATGGATACGCAGCCATTGTAAATCTTCCTGATGAGCTCAGGCCCTACATAGGAGTTATGATCTTCACCTTGACCTACGTTAGACATGGAGCTGCCCCACATTCATGTGAGCTAGGGATACATCCAGAAAGATTTTGATAAATGCAATTGAAAACTGTTTCAAACTTTCAATCTTGCTGGTTTTGCTTCTTCATTATATTCAAAGGACCACATGATAAAGAACAGCATTTATCGAGTTTAATGGAAGAAGTCAATTGAAGACCACTGGCTCAAAGATGTTAAATGAAGATGATGACTGGCTAGAAGAGAGAAATGGCT